>JAVTVY010008112.1:0-47150 GCA_036873755.1 Hanleya hanleyi | reverse complement strand
ATTTCAGCTATATCACGACGAACCAACTAAGCACCACCCAGCCAAGCTGTGTTCTCGCCACTTCAAAGAAGAAATCTTTGAAGCAGCATGGAACCAGACACCCTCCATCCACCCTATAAAACACTTAAGGACAGCGCACAAGACACAGACAAGACGCTTACATGGTGCAATAAAGACAAGTGATATTACAGTGCTAGACATCACATTGTCAAGTTCCTGTTGCTTCTCAGCAAAATGCATTGAAGCAACAGGAACCTGAACCCACCCAACCACCCGCCAGATTTTAAGGTGAAAACAAGTATATTCCATTGTGAAGAATGGGTCAATCTTCATACGTTGACAGAGAAAAATATATCATATTTTCACCCTTATAAAAATTGATTTTACACAAATGCACTCCTTCTCGGACCTGTTATTCGTAAGATTCAATGACTTGTAATTATGTTCTTTAAGCTCTTATGTTCTTTCAAAGCAATTCTTTCATAGATAACATATCATTTTTGACAATTCAATCGCACCTCATGGGGAGGGGAAGCAAATCCTTGCTAGAATGCTTCAATTCCTTTGTTAAGTTGCGCATGATTTTGTCATGGTACATTGAGTCCATATTAAGAAACTATTTAATCCAGGACTGAATCTATCAGAAAAGATATAAACCTGTTTACATCAAGTACCATGCTATAGAGCAAATCATTTAAAAGAACATGGATTTCCATGGTGAAATCCTTAGCATTATCACAGTTTTGCTCTTCAGTGCAGAGTTTATTTAATTAATTTAAAACGTCTCTGACAATTAAAGTTTTCCAACCATGAAGTTTATCGGGCAGCACATCTTTGTTGTAGGTAAAAGTCCACTGGATAGAGATTCCACTGCGAACCAAAAACACATCGATTATGCTCCAGAACCTGATACATTTTTCGGAATTTTCGCCAGCCACAACAGGCACCGTTGCGAATCCCACTTGCTGATATGTCCACAAGTTTTATAGAGAGATGCGCCTACTTCAAATGAGTCTTGTAACAGTTCACACCTACACACAATTGTATTTCTCAGCCACTCAGTGTCCAGACCCACTCAAATGTTCTGTCAATGTCTAACATGGACATCAACATGCTGAGCGGATACCTTGGGTGATCCATGCTGTGAAGAAAATAAAACCAAGTAAATTCAGCTGTTGTCATTTGACATCATCCCTCCTTGACCTGTATTGTGACTTTTGGCCCATTTTGTGTTTTGCGTGACTTCGCAGCACTGAGTTTCCGACTGCCATATATCGATTCCGTTTGGTTTTCTGGCTTGGCCATCCTGACCACCTCTTTTCGCTCATTTAAATATTCCTACAGAGAAAAGTTAAACAACATGTTAAAGTCTGATAAGTCCTTGACAGAAGATATTTATTAGAAAAAATAAAATTAGTTGTTACTCAAGCGGAGCTGGCTAAAATAATTGTTTAGAGCAACATTATCACAAAATGGATACTAAAAATAATTCTAAAAACAAATTTATAAAGAAAGAGAAAGAGCTACAATTAAATTTAATATTCTCCAATTATTTAAATCAAATACAAATACAAATAACAAATTCTCTAAACAAACTTTAACTGTGAACGTAGTATGATTATGAACATACTTTTATTTTCTCCAGCTTTTCCTCCAGGCTAAATTTATCTAAAGTTGGATCGAGTCCTTTTCTGCACTTTTCTGCTATGTTGTCAATAGCCATAAATATGACACCAAGTTCTGTTCTCTATAAATAGAAATCATAAATATGTTATAAAACAGAAATGTTTTATGCCAGCTGAGTGCTTTAGCAATAGGCCTAAACCCTGATAATGTTTTATCCCTATTTGATGTTGAAATATATCATCAAATCAATTATCTTGAATCTAACATTGATTATGTAACTGAACATTAATTTACAAGTAATGGCCAAGGCATGTGAATGCACAGTACAGGTGCTGCAAGGCGTGAAGTCCTGTATGTAACCTGACGCATATATTAAAGCTACGTACAGGACTTGTTCTTCCGGCTGTGCCATCCAGAGATCTCATGTTGGTAATTAAATTTATGTATTGTTACTTAAGTGAGGTTAATTAATTTGTATTATTGTTGACCCCCTCCTGCCATTTAATTGTCATAGATGTACACTGCATCATGGGATAGCCAGAAGAGGGATATATAAACATCATCAGTTTCAGGCCTATAACCTGTTTGTGAATTACTACTACCGAGATATGCTCAGAGTATTCCTTTTATTATTTACAGAGGATTCCATAATAGTTTACCAAGATATCTTTCAGTGACAAGAAATTACATGCGGAGACTGAATAAAAATATCACATGTAAAAGTCTTTGCACCTTCTATCTGAAGTTGCCAATTTTTAATTTCATTTGATGTGTTTCCATGATTCTCATTGGCTGAGTGGCTGTTTGAAAGCCCATCATCCATTCAGATCAGCATGACAGTCAAAGATAACTTACAAGTTTGCAACTTCAGATACATGATCTAATCAAAACCCCTCGGCTTTCTCCAAGTGATTGAGACCCATGTGTAGTGTGAATTGGGGAAGAGATAGTACTATGTGAGATGATCAAGCTGAAGGTAATTTACAATTTGCAGTGTATGGATGTATCAACAGATCAGTGTATGGAGTATAGAACTAAGCATGCTGTTCTGCAGATATACTTGGTTACATTCAAGCATATAGGACAGAAATAGAAATTAATATATCTCTAAAGGAGCATAACTCTGTAAAATATGGGCCGAGGGGAGCCAATTTCGATAGGCGTCTGATGTAGCTCTAGATAAATAAGTGTTAAAAATTTGGAGGTTGTGTCTCAAGCGGTTTTCCTAAAATGCTGTTACGGACGGACATGGCGAAGACAATACCCCGAGGCCAAAATGGCTGAGGGGTAAAAAAAGGGTAATAACTAAAATAAGGGGCGAGACAAATAATTTTTTGTAGGCTTGTAGAATACAAGTAGATATAAGTTTCCAAAATTTGGTAGCTGTCGTGAGCACAGTTCTTCAGATATAACTGGTTACATTCAAAGATATCCAAGATCTGTACACCCGAAAAGGGGCATAACTCCCTAAAATAAGGGCCGAGACAATGATTTTTCTTGTACGCGTCTAGAATACAACTAGATAAGTTTCCAAAATTTAGCAGCTTTACCGAACACGGATTTGCAGAAATAACTTGTACATTCAATTACAGGTCACAAAATCGGAGATTATTACATCTGAAAGGGGCATAACTCCATAAAATATGGGCCGAGACGAGTATTTTTTGGTTGGTATCTAGACTACAACTGGATAAAAAAGTTTCCTCATAATTTGGTGGCTGTACTGCTTACATTCAAGCATAGATCACAAAATCAGAGATAACTGCACCAGAAAAGGAGCATAACTCCATAAAATAAGGGCCGAGGCAAGTATTTTTTTGTTGGCTTCTAGAATACAACAATATAAATAAGTTTCCGAAATATAGTAGCTGTACTTTTGATAGGTATCTGATGTAGCACTAGATAAATAAGTGTTATAAATTTGGTGGTTGTGTCTCAAGCGGTTTTTCCTAAAATGCGGTAACGGATGTACGGACGGACGGGCGTACATGGCAACGACAATACCCCGAGGTCAAAATGGCCGAGGGGTAACAAAACTGTTCAACTTCATACTTGCCAGGGCAACTGTTTGTAAACATCACATAATAACAATCTACAATAGTCAGCCTGCATGTGGACAACAATAACTTTGACACTCCCCGATGCACTTATATGATATTGATCTTGGTCAATCTTTCATGAGAACACAGTCTGTCTGGGTCTAGACAGAACACTTTTCAATAAATTAAATAAAGGCCTGAGCAATAGCAGCTTAACCAGGCTATCACACCAAGCAAACATGTATCTGTATACTGTGGTATATGTGAAGTCAAATAAATAGCTACTAACAGCTCTGCAACCAACTAGAGATATAAAAAAAGCTGGTATGGACATTCTTGGAAATCGGACACTTTATCTTATCTTTCGAGTTATACGAATGCGGGTTCTCGAATATTTCAATTGTGATATAAAAAGTGATCGGAAAATGTTCATAAGATCCAGTGAAAACTATATGAATGAGGGTTCCCAAACATTTCAATTGTGACCAAAAAAAATTGATCAGGAACCTTCATAAGTCCTAGTGAAAACCATATGAATATTTCCCGAATATTTCAGTGTGCCGTAGACCTGTTGAACACAGGCAAAAACTACCAAAATTGTAACTGTAACAGATTAGGAGCTATTCTTACCCTATGACGAAGTTCTCCTTTCTCCATGAGAAACTTTTCCTCATCCAGATCATTGACTTGTGTGTTGACATCTTGTTCTTTCTGTAATTGAGCTAGCTCGCTGTTTTTGGAGATTTTCCTTTTATCATGCTCTTGTTTCATCTCTTCTAGTTCGGCTCTAAGTGTTTCCAGCTGTATGGTCATGGAGAAATAGTTAGAGAAATTTACATAAATTATAGTGAAAATAATCTTAACAGACACATCAAGAAAGCAATTGATAAACTATAAATACTGACAATGACATTGTCCCAACACTCCAGCATATAATGTATATACCGCAGATTTCAGGCTCTATGCACTTGCAGTCAGACTATCGCCAATTTGGATAGAATTGCCACAGTAGTGTTCTTTTTACAATAAAAGTACATAATATTTCCCCATACATTAGGAAGATGTGCCAGCTTGCAGATTCACCGGAGCGTGAAACTATAGGATACGGAAAGATATTGGAAGCTATAGCTTGCCATTGCCTGCATTGTAATATTCAGTAGGGTTTCTGAAATTGTGAATCTTAGCTAAACCAGCATGGTTTCACTGCCTGAACAGACAATGCATGGTTGGTTTAGGTTTCATGGTGAGATATGAATTTTGATAACAATTTTTTTAAAGCCGAGAAAACCTTGAGAAAAAGAAAAATGACTTCTTCGGAGGGTTAGGTTATAGACAATGAAGCTAATTTAAATTATATAATGTCGCTTACATACAATGTAAACAACAATAGATAAATACAATGATATACCTCATCTGAAATGTTTTCTAAGTTTTCCACCAATCCCTTGTTGGAGTCACTCAATGTCCTATGTCTCATCATGAGGCCTTTTAGTTTGTCGTCAGTGGTTGGGATATAGTCTGGAATGGATCAACAGTCAGGTGTATGATTCGCATTGAGAAATAATCAACTGTGGTTATCACTCTGTATGACAAGTAATGTAGATAATATTACTGATGGGTCGATCTAACCAGCTCCTCAATCTGATTAAAACTCAGACTTAATAACCACTCCTATATCGGACAGGTCAATAATTGAGATCTGGGACAGTCTGTATCTTTAATCTGTCGCGCATGTCAGACAGTGCTGGTGACCAATCCAGTCCAACTTCAACAGGTGAATATGTGCCTATCCGATTATTTCTGTAGTGAACGAAGTTCTTGCTCTCCATGAGCAATCACCGAAGATTATTATTTGCTCGGATAGGCACCTATTTGCCCGTTGAAGTTGGACTGTGATTGGTCGCCAGTCTGACATGCGCGCCAGATTCAATATACAGACTGTCGCAGATCTTAATTTTAGCGACATGTCCGATAGAGGAGACTTATTAAATAAGATTGACCGGCTCATGCAACCTCCGTGAGAATACAAATTGCCATCTTCACCAGCCAAGTCAACTACCATAAACTGGGGTTATAAGGGACACTTTTTATACTTTTTCATATCACTTTCACAAATATGTAGCTAATTAGAAAAAGACCATATGCCATTTTGTGACTTCTTACTCAGTCTTGATATTTGTGATGGCTATGATCCATCATCTGTTTCAGGATTTTTATTTTTATTTTTTTTGTGACTGTCCCTTATTACCCCAGTGATGGGGTTATGAGGGACAGTCATTCTTTTGTGTTGATGTTCCCTGTATACCCTTGACCGTGGTTATAAGGGTTGCATATACTATGTTTTAAAAAATATCAGCGGATGAATACAAATCATGTTTAGAGAGGATAAGAATTGCGGAAGTGATCTGAAAAGTCTAAAACTTGACCCGTATAGGGGTTATAAGGGACGATTATCACTGATTTTGAAATGTCAAATTTCCTGAATGACGAGCCTCTGTCAACATCGATCTGCAAAAGCTTTCATTATGCCTTCTGTTATGTTATTAAGTCGAGTTTTCGCATCCAACTTAGGCTTTTGTGCCTGTGGCATGGTGTCCCTTATTACCCCATGTGCCTAACATGAAATAAAAGAAAAGAAAATTTGATTCCTGAGTGCGAGTAATAATATCATAATGAAACTTACAGTTAATAACCTAATAACTTCTACAACATGTACAAAATGGTACTTTGAACTCTCCTGAAAAGATGAAGTTTTGGACATCATTATTTTTTGACAAAATGCATACATATTTTCAGTTTAAGTTCTTTAATAGTGTAAATTATGATGGTAACGCAGCATACCTGTGGTGTTTTGTCAAATACCTCAGATTCACAAAAAAAACACCTTACCTGTAAAATCTGTTTGAAAATAAAGTAGAAAAATACATTTAAATGAAAATCCGGAAAAGTGTCCCTTATTACCCGGCCGTCCCTTATTTTTTATAACCCCAGTTTACGGTACATCGTAAAGCTCTCTAAGCTGCCTTGACATTCTTGGCCGGTGGCAGAGGAATACTGCTCTGCGCCACCTATTGGAAGTTTTAAAGATGAGCGACTTTTTGCCTCCCCTTCAATTTCAAGTCGACCACAGACTTAAGGCGATTCAATATCATTCAACCTTGCAGGGCGTCCCAAACTCTGGTTCAATTGATCAAAAACATCAAAAGTGGCTGTGAAAATGCTTAGAACTCCTGGGGTTTTTCTGCAGAATTTCCCCGCACATTCGACACAGCTCGTTCTTAGTTGGGGCTGCTACTTTGGGAAACCAACTGCCACGCAACGCGCATTCTGATTGGATGCAGCAAGCCGTCTCGGCATCCCACTCATCACTGAGGATTCACGTTCCAACTTTACTAGAGAAGTATATGCCAAGGCGAAGTACAGAGCAACAAGATGTACGTTGATTTGGCTGGAGAAGATGACAAATTGCTCGAGTCATTGTACATATCACTCCACTGAAAATAGTATCCGGTAAGTTTTATGCCTTTACTGAAAACATGAATCAATACGATCGAGTCACATCTCAGGCACGGCGGAAGCCCCCCCCCCCCCAATAATTTGGCCAACTCTTCTAATTTTCATATGTCAACGCAAAAATACTTCAATGAATACGTATTTTCGAAATGAATAGTAAAATGAATTGTCTGCGTCGCATATCTATCGCATAACTAAAACTATTTACAACTGTCCGGCATTAGTGGGTCAGCCAAAGCTCTAGATTTTTTTTTACTGGCATTGTTTAGTAATTTTTAGGTTCACAAAAGGTAGAGCGACGCAAAAACACCTATATCTGTATTGAATGCAGATTTTCATTTCCGATAAGTTACAACCAGGAGAAACATCCTTGCTTATTTACATGATTTACAAGTTGTGTTCGCAAAATGCTGCTCTAGTAGGGCCTACACACTGTAATAGCAAGTCAATTAATTATGACTGCATGACCACTCGAAAAATCGACCAAATACTCGCCTCCGATTCTCGTTGTTGATGACTTCCTTCACTACATGTATATTCAACCAAGTTGTACGTATTCCATCACCTTGGTTGATATAGCGAATGAATTCGTCAACAACGAGAATCGGTTCCTCCCTATGGACATACAGGAGCATGCTGTGGACCGAGGTGAGTTTTCACTCCACGTACCAGTATCGCAGAAGTTGAACGTTCGCTGACGGCGGTAGAATTTTCAATATACATGAATCACCAGGAGACAAAAGGCTCCCCAACAAGTAGAAAAAATCTCTGTGCCAGTGACATGATCATAGCTTAATGAACCTTTGGATTGAATATATTTAGATTGATATATATTTAAATTATTCATACTTCCGAACATCATTTTGCTTGACGATGAACATTTCAAAAATGTTGGGAAAACAGGCAACACCAATAGATTTACAACGTCTGGGTTGTAGAGACAATAAGAAATGGATTCCTCTTCGACTTCCAGACCCAGCCCAGGCTCATCTCCCATGTTCATCACCGGGATTGGCTGGTCTTCATCGATCTGCAGGACGCATATCTCCATATACCCATTCATCCTCGTCATCGCCGTTTCCTACGCTTTACCATCGCCGGTCGATGATTCGAGTGGCAAGTCCTCCCGTTCGGAGTCAACATCGCCCCATGGCTCTTCACCCACATCACCTCACCAGTCATGGCTTTCTTCCATCTACGGGGCATTCACATCGAGGTGTACATAGACGACATCCTCATTTGGGCGGCGGACAAGTCTCTCCTCAATGCTCAGATCCGGTTCACCTTGCTCATCCTTCTACATCTCGGGTTCATTCCTCATCCTTCAGAAGTCAGAATTGGTACCGGCACAACTTCGTCACTACATTGGGACAGTCTTCGGCACGGTCCATCAACTGGTACGACCCCCGGAAGACCGGTGGACCAAGCTTCGGACGTTGGTGCTAAAGTTCTTGTCATCACCTTCACAACCCCTTCATCCCTGGCAAAGTCTTCTAGGTCTTCTCACATCCACGCAGGACCTTACTACGGGCGTCTCCAAGTTCGGCCGCTGCAGTACCATCTTCGTCCATACCTTCAGATGTCATCCCTCAATCCTCAAGTTCCGGTGTTGACATCTCTACATCCACTTCTGATTTGGTGGCAGTCCCGTCACAATGTCATGCGGGGAGTTCCTTTCTTATCACCGGCTCCAGATCGCCATCTCTACACCGATGCTTCCGAGACAGGTTGGGGATCCCATCTAGACGTCCTAGAGGTGTCCGGCAGATGGTCGACGTCGGATGCCAGACTTCATATCAATCTTCTGGAGATGAAAGCTGTCATCTTAGCAGTCCAGCATTGGAGCTCTCTGGTGAATTCGTCCCTTCTCATCGCAACGAACAACTTGACCGTCATTGCTCACATCAACAAGATGGGAACCACCCGATCCTACTCTACATTTTGTCTGGTTTGGACCCTCTTCGACTGGGCTCTATAACATCACTGCCATCTCACCGCTCGCCATGTTCCGGGTCGGCTCTATGTCCTAGCAGATCGCCTTTCTTGTCTCGACACCGTTCTTCAGAAAGAATGGCAGCTTCACCCGGAGATCTTCCAACGCATCACCAGCATCTGAGATCCCCCTTGAGCGACCTGTTTGCGACGAGGAACAATGCACAGCTCTCCCTCTTCCTCAGCCCGATTCTGGACTCTCGAGCCTTCGCCATCGACGCCCTATCGATCAGCTGGGACAACTTCCTTGCATATGCCTTCCTTTCCATTCCCCTGATTCAGGAAGTTCTACAAAAGATTGCTCAGCACGACTGCGTCATCCTTCTCGTCATCCCGTGGTGGCCTCGGCGACCGTGGTTTTCTGGCTTTAGTTTTTCTTCTCACCGCCCCACCTTGCCGCCTACCAGCTTGGCCCAGCCTGTTGCATCAACCTCACGGGTTCAGGGCTTTATATTACGCAAATTTGGGCACACCCTCTATTAGATTATGCTAATGTGCCCAAATTAAAAATACATGTAAGATGGATTATTAACAGGATGCAAACTGCTGAAAAAGTTAAAAAACTAAACAGTTATTAATTTCCTGTTGAATACTTGCCAACAAACTACATATTTTGTACATTTTTAGAATTCTTTCTCTCCCCAAACTTCATTGGGCATATTTAATTTGAGCACACCCTTAAAAGGTGTGAACAACATGTAATATAAAGCCCTGCGGGTTAGTCCACCACAACCCCCAGTGACTCAACTTACACGTCTGCAGACTATCCAGGGTGCACTCACAGACCAAGAATTTTCAGCAGAAGTTGCAGAGACGATGGTTTCAGCCAACCGATTTTCCACATCTCAGCTCTTCGTCTCCTGGTGTTGAGGCCGAGGCATCGATCCCGACGCTGCCTCTCTTCCCATAGTAGCGGACTTCCTCCTTCACCTACACCGAGATAGGAAGTTTTAAATCAGCACCATTGAGGGCTACCGGTCAGCTTTAGCCTGGATGACAACATCTCTGCCCTCCTACGTGCCTTCGCCGTACAGTCTCGCCGTACCTGACAACTGCTACCGAAGTGGGATATTGGGGTGGTTCTTAGCGCTCTTCTCGCCCACCCTTCCAACCACTACAGTCAGCCTCTATAAAAGCTGTTACCTACAAGACTGCCTTCCGCATCTCTTTCAGACTTCGTTCGTGGCCTTGATGACGACATCCTGTTATCACTACCTCACCCGTACCGACCCAGTTCAGGGGTCTCATCGACTGTTGTTTCTCTCTCTTCATCCAGCTGCAACTTGTGACATCACCAAGAACACGGTTGCCTCTTGGTTGAAGAAGACCATTAAGTGGATTTATCTACTCGCCCTCGACGCTCCCCCACTTCTGGCCTCAGCTTCTTCCCATGTAATATGAGCCATCGCTGCATCATGGCCTTTATGGAAGAACTTATCCATGGATGACATTGTCCAATCCTGTGCTTGGAGTGCCAATTCGACTTTTACCGACTACTATCTGAGAGACATGTCAGTACAAACAGATAGAGTGACCACGCTAGGGCCGCTGGTAGCTGCCCAGCATGTGGTCCGTTAGTTTCCAAAAAAAAGGGGGGGGGGGGGAGGTAGCACCGATCGCCGCAGCAAGCCAGCCAACACCAGCTAACAAGACCCGACACATCGGTGAGTATTATTTAGGTACAACCGTGTCGGAGACGAAGGATCTTCAGAGAGACGTGTGAGACGACGATGACAGTATGATCAGCTGGTCCTCTAGTATTCGGATTCAGAAGCCTGGTATGTACATGACCCTTCTTACCGTCACTAGTTTTTACTCTGAGCTCCCTAAGCTTCTATACGAGCTAAAAAATGTATCACATCCACGATCACCTCAGCGGTTACTCTGAATGAACTCAGGAACTACAAGGCCGAGGTCCCTACCTCCATCTGTTGTTAGTATGGCATAGCAATACAGGGGTTTTTTTAGACAAAATTTTTTCATCTACTCAATTTCAAATATTGTAAAACTCAATTTTTTTGCGCGCCATTGGCGCGCATATTAATGTCACTAAACTCAATTTTTTGGGTTTTTCATCTAAAAAATGATGAAACTCAATTTTTTTGCCTTTTTCATCAAAAAAATGATAAAACTCAATTTTTATTTTGTTTTAATCGTAGAATGTAAAAAAAAGTTGTGTCAAAGCTTGGCATGTCATTCTTGGCTTGTTTTTCTTAAATTTTCCAATTGGATGCCACTAATGGCATCAATGTAGTTTTGCACTGGAATGACACTTATGCAATCAATTTGGTTGTAGGTTGAATTAGATGAAACTGACACCCAACACCGCAAGTTTTTGGACTAATCTTGTCATCCTTTAGCTATTCGGATGTCCTAATTATCTGAATCAAAATTTCACAAAATTTTGAAAGATTGGTGAAAACTGCATAGGCAGCTGCTCTCTGGAATTTACGAAATCTGGGCCAAACAAAGTTGAGGTTGGAAATAGATGATGGCCCCACAGTTCAATTTCAAACCCAAATAGATCATGAATTCTTATCAGATTCTTGTATTAAATTGGCGAAATTATTGAAACTGTCGTGCTTGGTGGAGAAAGGTAAAAACCAAATTATGTAACTAATTGAGAAAACAACTTAAATAAAGCATGATGAACGATTTTAACAAATTCCTCCCAAGCATTCGTGTATTACAATAATTTATTCGTTAGTTTGGAAGTCTTACACGATAAATTCCCAATTTATCGTAACAAGGGCAGAGGTTGAATGTTGCCGGTTTTCCACCACAAAACACAGGCACTTCGCGTCGACGTGAGGCAGGTATTATACGGGTTCAAATAGAGTTCCAACAGATCAAAGAAGTTGAAAAATTTTCAGCGAACGACAAATATGTTTCATTTGTGTTCGTGTTGAGATTTTCTCGCTTACTTTGGTAAAGCGGAACCACGTGTTGAGATAAAAAAAAAATGGCGCTGAAATCATTGTCGGGAACCCTTCATCGAAAAACTAGCAGTTCATTGCCACAGATATCTGGCGGTACTCGACAGCGAATGTTGTCATATGATGGGAGACAACTCTGTTAAAAAGAAATGTTACGACAGTCAACGAACAGAAAAATAATCTCTGCAATAGCTTCCTGAGTGTGTTTCATTTTCACTGGATATCCCATTGACGAGACGCGGTGTCTGCAGCTAAAACAAACATATGGAAACCCGGGAAGTGGCAGAGATGACATGAAGAGTGGGCTCTCACGGACTTTCATTGGCATAGAGACGGAGGTGACACGAACAACAACAACAACCTTGTACATTGTAAACTTTCGGTCGCGATCAAACTTTCCCGTGATCGGGGCATTTTCGTCCGCCCCGGTCTTACATAAACTCAATCTTTTATGAAAAAAACTCAATTTTTTTCCGCGCCTACGGCGCGCACTTCCCGAAAACTCAGAAAACTGAATTTCTAGCTCAAAACTCAATTTTGAAAAAAACGCAAAAACTCAATTCAAATTCGTTTTCATCGGGAATACCACGATGAAAAACTGTCTAAAAAAAACCCCTGCAATAGCAGGTGTAGATTTGAGCAATAAATATTAAACATTTATAAACAATGTTGGTATTTATTATCAAATCAAACCTGCTATTGCTTTGATTGCCCAGCCCATCCTCCCCTCACTCTACGGCCTTGTACAAAACACACCTATAGGCTGCAGTAGATAAAGAGGACGACTTCATGGGGGGCATGCGCAGAGTAAACCAGCTGAGCTCCCTAAAGGGAGGTAACTTTTGTTCTGCAAAGGATCTCCTAAAGGAAGATATAAGGCATAGCAATACAGGTTTGATTTGATAATAAATACCAGCATTGTTTATAAATGTTTAATGTCTCACTTGGAGTCACTGTAACCTCATTAAAACTATTGATTGTTTAGAATCTATGTACACGTCATTGAAAATATTGATCACTATACCTGTGTTAGTATATGGCTTAGGGTGAGATTTGATGACAAACTCATGGAAATATAGCTTGGTTTAATATCCCTGTAAACATTACTAAATGATATTCTGTGCTGCAGTGCCAATTAACTTGAGCTACAGGGTGAAAAAAATACATACCCTCAGGCATTGCCTCTATAACTTGGAGTAAATACTCCTCATATCTCTTGTACATGGAGAGTTTCTTCTGTAAGTATTCTTGTCTACAAAGAAAAAAAGAAATAAAGTGTTTCATTGTCCCGTTTAAGAAGAATAAATATCAATAACTGTAACAAATGGAGAAATTTTATCGATTTTTCATGGATGATGACTTGAATAATTCCTGATAACATTTCTAAGAATAGCCTATCCATACAGAATTAACAAGTTAATTTGAAAAAAGTAAATACTGAATTTTCTGAAAAAAAAAGAATAGAGAACTAGAGGTTCCGCTTTGACCCTTGGGTTGCCGCTCCGGCATGAAGCCTATGCTGGTTGTTTTTTTAAGCAAAAACATACGTCTCCCCCAACCTCCCACCTTGCGTTGAGTGGGCACATTATTAAGGGAAAGTGCTATAAAATTAATGTAGAAATAAGTGTCAAGTAGTTCTCCTGATATCTTGCCGACAAGGTCTGTATATACATGTACAATTAGATGAATGGATGGACGGACAATGGACAAGGATAAATGCACGCACAAACCAAAACCTAATCAAATGAGGGGGCTATTCCAATGAACCTTCCAAGTTTGGCGAAATTCTGTTCAGTAGTTCTCAAGATATCTTGCAGACAAGGCCTGTATATACATGTACATGAAGATGGACGGACGGACGATGGACACGGATGAATGCACACACACACCAAAACCTAATCAAATGAGAGGCTATATCCCAATGATGCTTCCATCCAAGTTTGGTGAAATTCCATCCAGTTGTTCTCAAGATATCTTGCAGACAAAGCCTGTATATACATGTACAAGTAGATGGACGGATGGACGGACACCGGGCACGGATGAATGCACACACACACACACCAAAACCTAATCAAATGACGGGGCTATCCCAATAAAGCTTCCATCCAAGTTTGGTGAAATTCCATCCGGTTGTTCTCAAGATATCTTGCAGACAAGGCCTGTATATACATGTACCAGTAGATGGACGGACGGACGGACACCGGACACGGATGAATGCACACACACACACTAAAACCTAATCAAATGGGGGGGGGGGGCTGTCCCAATGAAGCTTCCATCCAAGTTTGGTGAAATTCCATCCAGTTGTTCTCAAGATATCTTGCAGACAAGGCCTGTATATACATGTACCAGTAGATGGACGGACGGACGGCCACCGGACACGGATGAATGCACACACACACACCAAAACCTAATCAAATGAGGGGGCTATCCCACTGAAGCTTCTATCCAAGTTTGAGGGAATTCCGTCCAGTAGTTCTCAAGATATCTTGCAGACAAGGCCTGTATATACATGTACCAGTAGATGGACGGACGGACGGAAACCGGACACGGATGAATGCACGCCCACACACCAAAACCTAATCAAATGAGGGGGCTATCCCACTGAAGCTTCTATCCAAGTTTGAGGGAATTCCGTCCAGTAGTTCTCAAGATATCTTGCAGACAAGGCCTGTATATACATGTACCAGTAGATGGACGGACGGACGGACACCGGACACGGATGAATGCACACACACACACCAAAACCTAATCAAATGGGGGGGCTATCCCAATGAAGCTTCCATCCAAGTTTGGTGAAATTCCATCCAGTAGTTCTCCAGATATCTTGCAGACAAGGTAAGGGGACGGACAGACAACCATCCATCCAGACAGACATCCATCCAACCAGACAGACAGCACAAACACTAGATGTCTCCCCCCAACATAGTTGGGGGAGACATAATTAAGTAGAGTGGTTTTTCATAAAATTTGTTTAGTTCAAGCTTCTGAATGTCACTCACAGAGTATCTAGTATTTAGTTCTGGTATCTGTCATTTCTGTATGTTGAACAAATGATACCGTATAATGCTACAATGTTGTCAATGGTTTTATATTTTCATAAAGTGTACATTTGTATACTTTATTGTATTGTATTAATATTGTGGGACATGTTGATAATTGGCTACAATAAAGCAACACTGTACCAATTTCTTACATATATGCACAACATTGTTTAAAATAAATGATACAGTTTATCAATTTCTGCTTGGTGGATGGTAAGACATCTTTAAACATTGTGAAGTTTTCAGGATTGAATTAAGTGAATGAAGCAAAAAAATATATATTTATAATATTTTGTTACCTTTCCTTCACTTCTTCTAACTGTTCTATTAACATTTCAAGTTCTCTGGTCTTTTGTTCTTTTAACTTGACTTCTCCCTGGTATTTCTGTATGGCTCTTCTTCGCTTTGCTTCATTCTCCTTGATGAATTTCTCAAACTTTGTCACCCTATCCTTCATCTGAAGAAATATTAAAGTCATGCAGCTCATACAAGCAAAGATAATTTCTCCTATTCAAATGTGATGTGATTATTTTAAATAAATTTGGGCCGACATCATTCGGCTGCTATGTTTGGGAATGTTTAAACAAATGATTTACCAGTACCGCTGATGGGATTTTTCAGGGGCGCTTATAATTTGTGTTGAACTTGCCATTTCCATCATCAACTTTGATGTGTCTTTGAGGTTGTTGAGCGAAATGAAGTTGGCTTAAACATTTTACAGATTTCAACGAGTTCAAAGTGAGAAATTGCACTTGAAAAGTCCATCGAAGTAGAAACAACAGCAAATAAATGAAAATAATTTAAAAAACCAGTGACAGGTAAAATCCGGCACGGCGGAGCTGGGGGGACTACGGGGGCTGAAGCCCCCCCCCCCCCAATAATTTGACCAACTTTTCTAAAATTCATATGATGTCAACGCAAAAATACTTCAATGAATACGTATTTTCGAAATAAATAGTAAAATGAGTTGTGTGTGTCGCATATCTATCGCATAACTAAAACTATTTACAACTGTCCAGCATTAGTGGACGAGCGAAAGCTCTAGAATTTTTTTACCGGCATTGTTTAGTCATTTTTAGGTTCATAAAAGGTTAATAGTGTTATACCAATAAAAGATCGTAGAGATAAATGATTAAATCCTCACACCATGTATGCCACCAATTACTCAGACAAATGCCGCTAAAAACATTGACTCCTATGTCATGGATGTTTCGTGATATCAGCGAAGATAAAATACTGTTATTTGATTGTTCAGCCTTGCATTCATCGAAATTAGAAAGAAAATGGACATCTTCTTGATTAAAGCATATTCTTGATATTTATTTTGTCAATCACATGAAAACAGTCATCAACATGCTCTTTATAGTTCGCAGTCTTAGGTGACTAGTACCTTCGCCTAATTGTGCTATGATACAGGGACGGCGGAGCAGGAGGGGCCATACCCCCACCAATACTTTTAGCAAAAACAGAAGAAAAAAACATGAACACACACACAGAAATACACATGAAACGAAAAATTAGACAGAGAAAGATAAAGAACCGATAGTGACGCGAAAACACCTATATCTGTATTGAATGCAGATTTTAATTTCCGATAAGTTATAACCATGAGAGACATCCTTGCTTATTCACATGATTTACAAATTGTGTTCGTAAAATGCTGCTCTAACATGCTACAATAACCAGTCAATTATGACTGCATGATGCCTACTCCAAAAATCGACCAAATACTCGCCTCCCATTGTCGTTGTTGATGACTTCCTTCGCTACATGTATATCAACCAAATTGTACGTATTCCATCACCTTGGTTGATATAGCGAATGAATTCGTCAACAACGAAAATCGGTTCCTCCCTATGGACATACAGGAGCATGCAGTGGACCGAGGTAGTTTTCACCCCACGTACCGGTAGCGCAGAAGTTGAACGTTCGCTCACGGCGGTAGAATTTTCAATATGAATATTATGAATCAGAAGGAGACAAAAGGCTCCCCAACAAGTAGAAAAAATCTCTGTGCCAGTGACATGATCGAAGCTTAATGAACCTTGGGATTGATATATATTTAAATTATTTATACTTCCGAACATCATTTTGCTTGACGATGAATATTTAAAAATGTTGGGAAAACAGGCAACACAAATGGAGTTTTCACGGGTGAGGATTTCTTGTTTTATTGCTCGGAAATACGCTAGAACGCCTCTCCGGCCATCTAAGACCCCTGGAGCTTCCGGGGCCTAGGCGGCCCCTGGACCCTCGCCTAATTGTGCAGTGATAGTCGCCCCCCCCCCCCAAATCATGAATTGCTTCCGCCGTGCCTGAAAATGACATGGGGGCCGCTGATTGGAAATGAGGAATCAAAGTGTGATGGCCTAATGATTTGAATACTTCGATAAACAACAGACCTGTAATTTTTGTCTTTGGACACCAAATAACGAAAGTAAAAATCCAGCCCCCATCCCACCCACCAACACCTCTACCCTAAATTCATTGATGTGTATCAATTTGTATTATGTTAACCTTTTGTTGTTTTTTCTGCACTTCTATTTGCCGCGAAGAACATGCATCCATCCGCAGATGGAATTCCTGCCGCTTGTCTTCAAGTTCATGTTGAACTTGTTCAACTTCTACCTCCTTCTTGAGAAGTAGAGTCCTTTGTAACGTGTTAATACCAGTCTCGATCAGCTTGTTCGCAGACTCTTTGACCACAGGAAATGCATGAATATCGTCTTCATCTTCCCTGTTCAAAAATCAATATGAAATAGTGTTATGAATTGATTCCATGAGATTTTAGGCAAAACTTATATGCATACATACTAAAATAAATAGGTATGCTTAAACATAAATAATATAATATTATTTTGTTCTTTTCATCCCTGCTACAAGTCATTTTATACCATGGTATAAAATAATATATACCATGGTACAAATAATTATAGGATGCCTATAATTATTTTTCACCATGGTACATAATATTTACAGGCATCCTATAATTATTTTGTACCATGGTATAAAATGAGGAATTGTGTCAAGGATGGCCAACCATATTGTTCTCCTCTCTAATATTTTTACTCCTACACACTGATTATTGGTTAGTCAGGTTTCCGAACCAGAGAAAAGCGGTAATATGATACTGGCAACGTAAACTACATACAATATTCATCATGTATCTGATGCTGTCGCCAATTACAAAATACAACCGTTTACTCTTCACGCTATACAGTGTGTTATTGATGAATCACAGCTATTCTCACCTTTGATGAAGCTGAGTCACGAAAACGTTGCGTTTCTGGGGCTCCAAGTCCAACTTAAACGACCCTGTGGCCATTTTTGATGGGTAATTTAACACCGTTGCAGTTGTCCTTTTCCACTACTAGCTTCCTGCATAAACCGCCATTAATCCACGATCAATGACAAAGCTACACAATCGTCAACCATAGCTAAACAAGTTCATGCAAATGAGCGCACCTTGGTGATTATCACGTGATCGTCGAGTAAGTCATGTGACTTGACAGACTGTCCAGCAGTCTGTCCACTTGTCGGTCTGACCATTTTCATTGAGCTATGAGCCATATATCTTCACAAAGAACACGGTCATCTTATTTTCAAATAAATTTATTGAATCAGTGGATTTCTTTATTCCCTACGCAAGATATTCAGGGTATTTGCAAGTTTTTTTCAGTGGAATTTCTATTTTAATATGATACTGTTTAAAACTAGATCTACAAAAATCTGTCTCTCAAATCAGCGACATGCAGTATATATATCTGAATTAATCAAGTTGAATCTGGGACGAATATTTTTTCGTCCCAGGTTGAATATATGTCTTGTTGTTGTCAGCGATTAGTTGGAATGCAGCTTTAAGGTTATTGTATCGGGTCGAAGCTTCAAAATCTCGATTTTTGTTTTTTGTCTTATACTAGTGTACAAAGTCAAAATAAAAAATTATGAAAATTGTGCATTGTAGTAAAAAACATAACTTTTTAAAACTCAAGCCATTCGTGGTGCGGTAGGTAAGGCTCAGGCGAACTGAAAGATAAGGATTACTCTCGCCCACGGCGAAGATTGTGTATTGAGGTCCACTGCGAAAGAAACGTTTAACTAATTGGCTCACCTAGCATAACATCCTCGAATAGCCATGGAACTGTGTATATTTGAAAATTTTAGTATGTTACCGAATGTGTAAATGAAGTTTGAACAGGATGTTTACGGCACAATCTTGATCACAGGTGTTCGGCAAGTTAATTAGCTGGGGGGGGTATCGTCAACAATAGGTCCGATCTATTGTTGACGATACCCCCAGCTAATTAACAGGTGTTCGGCAGGTTAATTAGCTGGGGGGGGTATCGTCAACAATAGGTCCGATCTATTGTTGACGATACCCCCCCCAGCTAATTAACTTGCCGAACACCTGTGATCTTGATAAACAAACTTTGCCCGTCAAATAATGATAATAACACCGTACAATATGAAAACGATGACAAAATGATTTGAATACAGGTATATAAATAATAACTGTCTGCCATCCAATGTTTCACAACTGAAGTTCAATTCTACAGATAACATATATTCTTCGAGTGCACACAAAATTATGGGACGCAAGAAGTACATGCTAAGCAGCGGCCAGCAATTTTCACGCGAACGTTTAGCGTATTTGATGGACTGCGTATTTCTCCAACTATATTTCTTGGCAGAATCACAGGGCTAAGTAGCACTGTTTTGTCAGAGATTTTTTTGAAAATTTAAAATTTAATTTTTTTAAATTTTATTTTTTTTAATTTTTTTTTTTTTTTTAATTTTAAAATTTTATTTTTTTTCAATTTTAATTTTTTTTTTTTCAATTTTAAGATTTTAATTTTTTTTTTGAACATCTTGGAAACACTAAATTATTATATAGCTTACTATAATACTCATACAAGGTCATGTTTTAAAGCTACACTCGTTGACCTCGGCCAATACAACATTCAACCCGGCCAATACAGCTTTCAACTCGGCCAATACAACTCGGCCAATACAAGTCGGGTTCGACATGACGTATGGACAGGCCGTTTTACACTGTATTCGGGTAATAACATACACAGTCAATTAATAAATACCCTATACATAGACCAGGTTGACAACATGGGCTCGAAAATGACGCTGAGAGAAAACACCACCTTCTTTTAAATCGGTCTAGCGATCGAACCAGCGCACGAAATTTGCCAAAGTTGTATTCGATTGAACGAGGACATGTCATTATCCCAACAACTGTTACTGGCCACCCTGTGTTCCGATTCTGACAAAATTCAAGATGGCGGCCAAACCACGTGACCTAGAAGCAAAATGTTTGCATTCTGGACAATCTAGACATGTAGACAATCCTGACAGACAGTCTGAGCATTCAATTAATAACAACAAGGAATTGGACGTGAATTGGGGGTGGTCGACATAGAATAGCCCTGTTATATTTGTGATAATGAAGTTATGAATTAAAAATTCCATCAACGTAGAGACGATGTCCAGTCTCGTTCAACAGGTGTTAGTGTTTACGCTAGCGCCGTTATTTAAATTGTGATGGTTTTGAGGAAGTTGTGTTTGCAAGTTATTACAGGTCTATTTCTTTTCCGACGAAGTAGGCTACCATCTGCAAATTGTGCGGTAGTCAGTGAGTGAGTCCATTGTTGAGAACCGTTGACATTAGAACCTTGATTTTTTGCATGACGGTGCATTAGGGGACTGTTACCAGCAAGTTCTGAGCTGACCTACAGTAGTATGTAAACCGCATATTGACTCATATTGACCTACTTTCGAGGAGGTCACGGGAAATCACGTGATCAGAGATCAATGAGCGTCAATATGCCCTGTATCTGGAGTTTTTCCATTCATCCGAGTCCTAATCGGTCGGGGACTTGGAGTACCTACGGTAGGATTTCGCTGACGTCCGCGCTTACATCCGGGTTCTCGACATCCGCGCCTACATCCAGGTACATACGGGTTCTTGTACATCCGGGTACTTCTATGTAGGTGTACAAAAGTCGGAAATTTCATGCATGTGTGACATGGTCTATAAAACACATCCCTCTGCATCCCTCACCTCCATTCCTTCGGTTGCAGAGCGATGACGGAGACCCATCCCTATGCCACTCGCATTTTACAGCATGCGACCGTTGTTAATTCACTCACGGGTTACCGAGCAGTGGTTCGGTCCATGTTTGCAGATGGCAACGACAATGAGGGGCGACGCCAGATCCTGAAAGAGTTCACAGAAGCGGTCCTCGACAGAGTGGACTCGATGGAGAGGTGTGCTATCACCTACCACTACTGGACTATGACAGTCATCCTTGATGCCCGGGCTATGGACCACGAGCGCTCACGCCGGAACCAGCGACGGCTCGTTGGTCTCGCCATGGTTTTTGCCCTATTGACCCTGACGCTGTGGAATTGACAGTGGGACCTCACCAGAAATACGAGAGACAGTCAGCGTGAGCGTCATTCGACATACCGTCAACGATGTCACCAGTCCTACGAGCCGTTCTTCCCCTCATCCCTGACGTGGGGTTACACGTCTATGAGGATAAAGTCATCATCGTGGAAGACCGTCCAATTCCTTACTATCCTGAGATCGTATCGACTACGGTTACCCTACACCGTGATGGCTGGACCAAATTTAAACGGGTGTTGAGCGGTGAGCTCGATGTAAACCTCATCCACATCGAGAACGCCAACTACGTACACCGTGGACCCTTCTTTGCACGCCTGGGGCGTTACCACGATCCTACGCAAAGACTCACCCTAGACCCCGATCTTTGGACGGCCTTGGAGAAAGTGGTGCCTACTGTGGACGAGCTGTTTACACCGGACGAGCGGTCAGCCGTTCGTGGTGTCGTTCTATTGTGGATGCGCTGGCTGAACCCGATGAACAAATTATCAAACCTAGCAATGAAGCGGAGCCAGACGACGAGGCTATAGACTATCCGGCTACACTCCGTCAACCTAGGATATATACAACGGTCGTAGATCCCGAAACTCCCACCTCGTTATAAATAAGCGATACTCTCCGGGTCCATCATCATTTTGTCACCATGAAGCGCTGGGAGAAGGTGCTGGATAACTTATACTACAGCCCAGACAGTCCGGCTGCGTATAGTGCATTGTCGGCTCTCTATCGAGCGGCCAACCCCCAGGGGACACGTATACCTAACATAGAGCTGCCCGTCGTCATTTTCTACGGAACCGGGTCATCGTGGGAGGACTAGATGCCCAATGGCAAGCGGATTTGGTCGATATGAGCGCCTTTGCCAAACACAACGATGGGAATCGGTATATCTTGACGTGCATCGATATCCTGTCGAAGTATGCGTGGGTGATACCCATCCGGACGAACACGGGGGCGAACCTCATAACGGTGTTCAAGGACATCTTCAAGACTGGTCGCAAACCTTTGTATTTGCAAACCGACGAAGGCACGGAATTCCTCAACAGACCGTTCCAAGCCTTTCTCAAGAAACATAAGGTCTTCTTCTTTCACACCTACAACGAGACCAAGGCTTCCGTGGTGGAAAGGTTCAACAGGACATTCAAAGGCCGCATGTATAAATATTTCACCTATAAGAATACAAGGCGGTACATCGATGTTCTCCCGAAACTTGTGAGTAGTTACAATCGAGCCTATCACCGGAGTATACAGAGAGCCCCCATTACCGTCACCCAACGCAATGAAGCCCAAGTCCGGCGTATCTTGTACCCCAGGCAATCGCAGCGAACGCCGAAGGAGGTAGTTCAAGGTCGGGGACCCTGTACGGATCAGTAAAATCAAAGGTCAATTTGAGAAAAGTTACTTGCCCAACTGGAGCGATGAGCACTTCCTGATTAAACGACAACAGCGAATCTACGAACTGGAAGATCTTCAAGGGGAACCGTTGCTAGAGACGTTTTACGAGACGGAATTACAGCCTGTCGTTAAAACAAAGCAAGACTACTACACGGTGGAACGCATACTAAAAACCGAACGTCGACGTGGCAAACTGTTCCATTTCGCCAAATGGCAAGGCTGGCCCAGTTCCTTCAATTTCTGGGTCGCGGCCAACCAGGTGAAACGACTATAAAACCAGACACCACCACCATCATCAGTCATTCCACGTTCGACCACGGTGCTATGGACAAACAGCAGCTGACTCTGAACACAGCGTCTCCCAAAACGCCTAAAGCGCACGTGGGCTTTGTGATGACATTGCTAACCCTGCTGGGTGTGTTGTACGGAGGTGTGTTTTACAACGAATATTATGGATTAAGAATACTGATCAGCGATACGGATTTGATATTTTTGGAACATCATGATGTCTTGCCGGCATCATTGAAAACTGTTGACCGCTTCTCTCTTGCAGGAAACAAGCCTATGTTTATGTATACTATGAATGTCTTTTTTAATTTGGTGCTAATACTGTTATATGGAATATGGAATAGGTCTTTGGATTATGGACGCGGATATTCTCTAATGGACGACGGCTGAATTATGAATCACGGACCCGACGCTTGTAATTACGACGTAGCCTATCTCAGCACTCTACTTAACCGACCTATAACACCGGCCGTGAGTGGCAGTCAAACCAGCCTACAGACCTTCTCTACACGAGTCAACCCCGTCATCGAAACGAGTCCAGTCATCACCACCACCACATCACGTGTACAGTTTAGGTCAACACCTACATCGAGCTCCACACCGAGCTCCACGCCTATACCAAGTACACCCACTACGTCTGAAGACCCACCGGATTTCATCCCTCACAGGGAACGCCCATCGACAACGGTACCAAAGCTCGACGCACCGACGACCTCAGTTCACTCGTACCAAATTTACAAGATCGGGTTACCACGACAGCGGATACACCTCCAACCATGGACCCCCGGTGGCAACACCCCTTCACTTGCGTCATCGTAGGACCGACGGGCTCCGGCAAGACGCACTTCGTCAGGAAGCTCCTTCAACACGCCGACAGCATGATCACCCCACCCATTGCCCGGGTCGTTTGGTGTTAAGGAGAATGGCAAGAGGCATTTGCAGCAATGCCCCACATCACGTTCGTGGAAGGCCTACCCAACCTGGCCGATTTGGAACTGGACACTTTGGTGGTTCTCGATGATCTGATGGCGGAGACGGGCAGTCCGGTCACCCAACTCTTTACCAAAGGCAGCCATCATCGACGCCTCAGCATCATCTATATCGTCCAGAATCTCTTCAATAAGAACAAGGAGCACAGGAACATCAGCTTAAATTACAACACATATAAGGGAAGTGGGAAGAGGTGCCGACATACTGACTGCGTCACATGACTTCACAGAATAGTCTTCTGGTTAACCTATTCTAAAGCACATACCAAGAATCTAACGATTCGTGATATGTGTTGTATCTCAGGTACGCTTTTATTGTACCTGTTCATGTGGCAACTTGGATGATATGACCACACGGCCCCTAGCACCGGCATAAGCGGTATTAGATACAAATCTAGAGAGCTATGATGGAAATGCTCTGACAACTCGTATACTGGTAATTGGTGAGCTGTTTCGCTGTGACAACTCGTACATTGGAGATTGGTGAGCTGTATCGTCGTCAGATGTAAATGACGGCATTTAACACAAAAGACTAGTCTGTAATGCCCGATGTCGACCCAGCATCAACCCACTATCTGGTGGTCTTCAAAAACCCAAGAGATACCACTCAACTGCTGCACCTGGCGAGACAGATGTACCCTGGACGCACTGCGTTTGCGTTGTAAGCCTTTAAAGATGCGACAACCCCTCAGCACGGGTATATGCTCTTCGACCTGAAGCACGCCACCCCCGACCACCTTCGACTACGCACCGGTATCTTTCCCGGAGAGACCCACCACGTGTACATGCAAAAATAATGTAAACACACCCACAGTGGCTCCCCCAGCTGGGGTGTGTGTGTTTGATCATGGGGATAATAAAAGAATTAATACAACATCATGGTTGATTTTTTCTCTGTTCAATATTCACGAGGTAGGTAGATAAAAAGGGCAGGGTTGTAGGTTCTAGCATTAGTTGTACATGATGTCTGCGCGAGTACGGAAGCACGCTCCTACGCTCCGTGTATTGAAGACGGCCCCACCCGAGTTAGTTCGAACCATTGTACGCGGTGCGGGCCCTGACCTTGTACGCTGTCTGTGCGAAATCGGGAATAACCTGTTAAAAGGCAACGTACCACTGACTCCGACTCAGAAGACCAAATTGACCAAGCATAAGACAGGTCTGCGAACCCTAGTCCAGAAGCGAGTCTCTCAAACACAAAGGAAAAAGGTGTTACAGAAAGGCGGCTTTCTCGGGGCCATCTTAGCACCGTTGGCCGCTTCCGTGTTGGGTCCAGTATTGGGTGAACTGTTCGGCCGACAATGAACCACACAAAAAAATGGTCCTCGTCGAACCTCGGCTCCTTCAAAACCTCCAATCACCGTACCCCGTACCCACTACGGTGAAGGCGATAAACACACTCGATGAAGAGATGCATCAGATCTTACATCGACCGGGGTTAAGCGACAGTGAGAAAGTACCACAGTACAATGAAACGCTTCAGCGGTACATGACGTTCATGGACCAATACAAAACCCTCTCTACCCCAGCACCACCACCACCACGCGACACACCACCGACCTCAGCACCGCTCCAACAGCCACCATTACCAGGGGTACCACCCACAGCCCCACAGTGGGTGAAAGACGAAGTCCTGAAGAGTGTACCTGCATCGTTCAAGAAACAAGCTGGCCTGGTATTACAACGGGTGAAACAGAATCCTAACATGACTTGGAATGATAAAGGCGAACTACTGTTACAGAATCAGGTGGTCCCCGGTACCCACATGACGGATTTAGTGAATGACCTGATGCGTCAACGCAGGTCGCACATGGATCCTCAAGGATGGGAGGTTTTCGCTCAAGGCTTGAAAGACATGCATGTACCACAGTAATTGGAGGGGAACCCCCAACGCTGAGCCTGGATGCAGCGTGACTGGCCGGTGCACGCACAACGACAGACTCTACAACCTTGGGAAGCCGAGTGGGAACCGGAATCACCCCCCAAAACACCACAACGGCGGGCACCTACTATTTCACCCCTTTTACCACGCCACCCCCTGAAACTACGTCCATCAAGATCTATGACACTTAGCAAGTCAACGCGACCATCACGACGATTAGCGCCCAAGGGCTGGGAGAAGTATTAAGCCCGGGAGCAGCAGCAGGAAAGCTCAGTCGTCATGTTTTACCTCACCCTACCCAGTAACAGTTCGCTCGATGTGTTTCCTGACAACACCTTGACCAAGTACGTGACCCAGTTACCGCAACCGTTGCATTTACCTGGACGCTGGGAATGTGGACTCCAATACCTGTGGATATCCAATACCCTTACTCGTGGTACAACGGGCGAGCCGGTGAAGTGTGGTACGAGGTGACCTACGAAGGACAAGAAACCCGACTCACCCTACCCGAAGGCCAATACGATACCCCCAAGGAGTGCATGCCAGGACTGAGAAGTCTGATGCATTATAAGTCTCTACGAGACGTCACGAATACATCAAAACCCATAAAAACCTTCCACTTCAAAAATCATGTGGACTTCGATTACAACCCACACAACGACAAGGCCTGTCTCACTCTCAGCCCCAACGTGAGTGTCGAAATCAGTCATACCCTACAGCAAATGCTGGGTCTCGATCTACAGCGGTACGCTGGCCCCACCGGCGAGACAGCCCGCATCGCGATGGAGATGCGTGGTGGTATGTATGGCCTGTACTTCTACTCAGACGTGGTCGATGCACACATTGTCGGAGACAGCAACGTACCTCTACTACGCGTCTGCCCGATGAAAGGCAAGTATGGAGATCAAGTCACCCACAGTTTCAAGCACATCGTTTATCTACCGGTCAGTCAGACCGATATTAGCTCCATCATCATCGATATAAGAGACGACACCGGTCAACCGATTGCATTCGAGAGTGGGAGAGTGGTGCTGACACTTCATTACCGTCAAGTCCGAGCGGTTCACTTTGCATAATGAAAGTGACTTACGAGTGCAATGCACGCAGCTATATGGACTATTATGCCCAACAGGCCGGGGGTAGCCTTCCGGACTTTGCGGATACACGCATTCAGTGCGGGCACGAGCTGGGGAACATACTCGGGAGTATCGTCAAAACGTTCCTGCCCTTGATGACGCGTGGCGTCAAAGCGATCGGCAAACAAGCGGTACGCAGTGGACTGCAAGCCACCGGTGATGTCTTGGGTGGTGCGGGATCCAAACAAGCACTGAAACGCCGAGCTAAAGAAGCAGGTGGCATCTTGGTCGCCAAAGCACAACACACCGTAGAGAATACAACACCTGCACCACCGAGACCACGCACCAGTCGACGACCGACCCAGCGACGACGCACATCGAGGACCCAGGATACCTTTTCTTAAATATCGCATGCTGATAGCAAAATACGAACGTAGCGTGCAAGATCTATGGCGCTACGTTTCGTAACTTGTGTCTAATTCCGCTTAACCCGGGGCTAGGGGCCGTATGAACCATGTACTTCTAGAACCTCATGGTACTCATATGAACAGTCACAATCAAAGCGTGACTGAGATACATCATTCTTTAGATGACGACTTTACAACGAATATTATGGATTAAGAATACTGATCAGCGATACGGATTTGATATTTTTGGAACATCATGATGTCTTGGCGGCATCATTGAAAACTGTTGACCGCTTCTCACTTGCAGGAAACAAGCCTATGTTTATGTATACTATGATTGTCTTTTTGAATTTGGTGCTAATACTGTTATATGGAATGTGGAATAGGTCTTTGGATTATGGACGCGGATATTCTATAATGGACGACGGCTGGATTATGAATGACGGACCAGACGCTTGTAATTTCATCCACGCCGAGTCGTGTCCTTCTACCAGCAGTGAATTTGATTTATGGACCGTCCCACCTACTCAGACCAGTGCCGAAGAGGGCCAATGGGTGGAACATCTCCCCCTTTCCAGCATTACAGCCACAGACCCCAATGAATTCACCATCACCAACGCTGATACGACCTACCTGGATTTAACACATACGTACCTGTGCGTGAAAGCTAAACTCATCAATAAAGATGGATCTGTCCTCAAAGCAGATGCACCCACAGGGTCCAGTGAATCTCTGGCTCCATTCGCTATTCCAGCAAGTGGATATATCCCTCATGGATAAACTGGTGAGCGCATCGACGAACACGTACCCGTACCGAGCCTACATCAAAACACTTTTATCTTACGGGCGTGACTCTAAAAGGTCGTATTTGACAGCCCCGTTGTTCTACCGAGATACCCCAAGCAAGATGGAGGCGAGTCCCGATAATGACGGCTATACGGAGGGAATGGATTTCACAGCAGAGTCACTCGGTCGATATGATGGGACGTCTCCATGCGGACTTTATTCATGCAAGACCGATATCTCTTGAATGGAGTACCTGTCAAAATACGACTAATGCGCGCAACGCCTGCGTTTGCCTTGATAGCCCCGAATGATGACCTCGAGTATAACATTGTCATCCAAGAGGCCAGTCTGTTTGTACGGAAAGTGAAACCGAGCCCAGGTGTACAGTTGGGGCACATCAGAGTCTTGGAGAAAAAAACAGCCCAGTACCCGATTCGACGAGTATAGAACAAGGTCTTTTCCGTCCCTAAAGGGAATATGATTGTCAATCAAGAAAATCTGTTCCTGGGAGATTTGCCCAAGCGTTTAATCCTAGCCTGTGTGGAGAACGTCAGTTATAATGGGGCTATCTCGAGCATCAATTTCGTGGCCCTGCATGTGGATGGCCAACAGGTACCGGCACGGACCTTACAACCTAACTTCAGAACGGCCAATTACATCCGGAGCTATCTGAACCTCTTCACAGCAACTGGCCAAATCAACCAAGACGAGGGAAATATGATCAGTCGGGAGGACTACGCGAACGGATACACGTTGTTCTGTTTCGATCTCACGCCCACCTTAGACAACGATCATCAGCTGAGTCTCGTCAAGAAACGCAACTTACGCTTGGAACTGCATTTCGGGACACCTTTACCGCGAACCATCAATGTGATAGGTTCATTAATAGTATCTGTGTTCAAGAAAACTGATCGTAGATATATTAATGTCGGAAGCCATAAAGCATTCTTTAGCTCGACTACATACAAGATATATCATTCATGGGATGTTTCTTTGTTTATAGAGTTGCTTGAATTTCTCATTAAAAATATCTATGTGAAATTTGGCAACACAATATATCAGCAGCATATAGGTATTCCAATGGGTACTAATTGTGCACCCCTGTTGGCTGACTTGTATCTGTTCTCTTATGAATATGACTATATGCAGGCGCTTTCAAAAAACCGATCCATTCAAAGCCCGTTCCTTCTCATTCACCAAACGCTATATAGACGATCTTCTCGCTGTAGATAATCGCTATATAAATGGCGCAGTGAAGGATATATATTCACATTCACTGGATTTGAAGGAAACTACAGACAGCCCTACAGGCACATCATATTTAGATCTATATCTCTATAAAAATGAAGCGGGCATTCTCTCTCGTCGACTTTATGACAAAGAGATGATTACAATTTCGACATCGTAAACTATCCCTTTCTGGACAGTAATATTCCAGTGGGACCTGCATATGGCGTATACATATCTCGCTTAGTAGTATTTGCTAGATCCTGTGTTAAATGTGACGATTTTAATCAACGTCACAAAACATTGTTGCAGAAACTTATAAAACAGGGCTATTCCACCAAGCGCCTCCACTCAAAAGTTTCTCAAATTTGGCGATACGTATCGCATGCTGATAGCAAAATACGAACGTAGCGTGCAAGATCTATGGCGCTACGTTTCGTAACTTGTGTCTAATTCCGCTTAACCCGGGGCTAGGAGCCGTATGAACCCATGTACTTCAAGAACCTCATGGTAGTCATACGAACAGTCACAATCAAGCGTGACTGAGATACATCATTCTTAGATGACGACTTTACAACGAATATTATGGATTAAGAATACTGATCAGCGATACGGATTTGATATTTTTGGAACATCATGATGTCTTGGCGGCATCATTGAAAACTGTTGATCGCTTCTCTCTTGCAGGGAAACAAACCTATGTTTATGTATACTATGATTGTCTTTTTGAATTTGGTGCTAATACTGTTATATGGAATATGGAATAGGTCTTTGGATTATGGACGCGGATATTCTCTAATGGACGACGGCTGGATTATGAATGACGGACTAGACGCTTGTAATTGCTACTCTGAGTTTGACAACATTATTCAAATCGATAAAAGCCGTAACGTCCTGTGTGATTACTCCACTTAACATGGATACAGAGCAGATTACCACCGTGCTGCGAAACGATCCGTGGACACGGACGGTCTTTCAAGGGGTGTTCGCCCGAGATAAACCATGTGTATCCTGCTGCCTACGTCCTGAATACAGACCCGATGCATCGGCCCGGTCAACACTGGGTGGCCGTGTACTTGACAGAAGAGCAGGGCGAATACTTTGATCCGTACGGCCTACCACCCCTCCATCCCGATTTAACATACTTCGTGGATCAAGGCACAGAGACGTGGTGTTGGAACAGTCAAACGTTGCAAAGCCTGGACAGTATGGTGTGCGGACAACATTGCTTGTTCTACCTGTACCATCGATGCCGGGGAAGAACCTTATCTACCATTGTCCACATGTTTGACGAGTACAACAAAGCCGAGGATCGAGATGTACTCGTATATGACTGGGCCGCCGATCGTTTCAATGTACAAGCCCCGTCCTGGGCTTAAGTATTTTCACGTAAAGCCCCCTGTTCTGGGCTTCAGTTTTTTCACGTGGTTGTTCTCACGTTGTTGTTGTTCACTGAATAAAAAATGAGATCTCAATACCCTGTCTTGTGTGTTTTCTGTGTAAGCATAATGCAGTAATGCCCGATGTGGGACATGTGGGGATTCAGTCAAACTGGCCTTGAACACCGTTGAGAAAAGTAGCCATTCAGTGGCATAGGATGGGGGCCAAATGTAATCCAGCAATGCCCAGAAAACCAACATAGGTGTTAAGGCCTTGATATGCATATAACCTGCCCGGAGCATGGTTAGTACTTCCGAATTTCCCCTTGCGGTGTTGTTGTTCTGACGTTCAATAAAAACTTCGTGAAAACCCAAGTGAAGTTCGAATGTTCGAATATTAGTGAACAAGTAACTTGAACAAGACTGGTGCAAACAAGAATTAAAGTGAACACATATGTATATATAGAGAATATGCGAAGTCACAGTGGAGTATATAACTGTTCACAGACCAAGTCATCGAACTGGCGTAATGTATATAGAGTAATTATTCAAAAGAATGAAGTATAGTTCACAATCAGACAAATTCATCTAACTGGTGTAATGTATATATATAGAGTAATTCGAGTTCACTTAAGAGTCCAAATATCTATGTATGTACATTATTCATAGAGTTCACGAATTCACAAGACCGGGTATACCGTCAGGTAGGTGGTACTGACCCCCTCGGGAAGGACTTTGCGTTTCGGGTAGAAAAAAGTTAAGGCATCCCGTTGCTGGATGTACGAGCGCATCTGGTGGTCGACGACCCGGAATCCTCTGTTAGTGCCACTGGCACTGACCTGGCTTTGGATCACGTCCAGGTAGAGGGTTTTGTTAATGGCCGGGTCGCACCGGTTGAACCCTTTGCAGCTGAACTTGTTGTTTTCGTCTCCACCGTAACAATAGTACGTCTTGGACGACAGGGCGAGCATGGCATCGCCACTCCACTCTAACTTAATAGGCCCGGAGTCCGCTTGTCGTACTGGTAATGATCTTTTCTCGGTAGCCACTGGTCCCGTTCCGCCTCATACTGGGCTCGTACCTCCGGTTTGACGAGGGACTCCCAATCCGCATTAGACACGGCCATATAGGCAGAGTCCGTGTCCATTTCTATTAATTGCCAGTCTGAGGCGTCGAAATACACACCCATGAAATCGTATAAAAAGTTAGCATCCTCAGCTTGGTCACCTGGTATACCATACATCCAATTTGGAGCGGTAAGTTGTAAGGAATGACCCTTTTGGCTGAACTGACTTCATACGTATCGTCATCGATGACCTCGACGGACCGAAACAGTGGAGAGTTGATCTTTTTGCGCACTTGTGGGGTAGTACAGATATTGACGTTGACGCGCTTGTCTTGATTAGTCACCGTTTTTCCATAGTAGCCATTGCCCGTCAATTTCCACGATTCGCCGATAATGGCCTTACTGGGATCCTTATCCTCTTGACGACGGGCAGACGTCACGGTGTTGGTATGTCCCGCAAAACAGGCGTTCGGTACATACTGTATCACTTGGTACACTCGCGTCACTTCGAGACCGTGGTTCATGTACCACTGTAGTAGAGGGGTGCCCAGCAAGATTTTTTCCGCCCACCAGCGGGTTTTTAAAGATGGGTGGGCACTGGGCGAATAGTGGCTTCTGATTGTCGGGAACATAGAGGTCGCATTCCACAAACCCGTAGAGGTCCCCGGAACGAACGGCGTCGAAAATCTGTGGCAGGGTCCAGAGTCTCCGGCGACTGATGGGGTACTCTCACGCTTTAAGGAAGCGGCTTAAGTGTGGCAGGGCCTGGCACATGGCGTGAAATTCACACTCCCACATTTCGATGAGCGTAACCCCCCGTCACCACTTCTGCCCGCAGTTCTTCTGCCGATTTCCCACGTCGTTCGTTGAAACGTCCAGCGCTGAAGTTATATTCGTGGCCGTGCCAGTAGCAGCCGTAAAATTGGAATACGGTAGGTGTTCCATGTACAAGGGCAAACCCATCGACGGGGAGTCGGCGATCTCCAACCAGCGCGTATAATGACCGCTTGGCATGGGCTGGGCAAGGGACCACAGATACAGGGCATTGGCATCGAATCCAATGATTTTGGCACAGGGTTTCCCACCTAGAAGGGTTGTGACGTCCTTCTCGTGGTAGCGATGAAAAATAAGGCTGGGCCCGCCGACGATGTTCTGCTTTAAACAATCATACATGTCCTCGTCTTTTTGTTGAATGAACGAAAAGTAAGTGGAACAATCTTGAAAGAGATGGCGAAGAGCAAGACCCGGTAAACTCAAGCATTCCTTGAATATGTCGACGTGCATTTGATCCCGAAAGAGCTGGGCCATTTTCTCGGCCGCTTCGAGGAATGGAACGACATCCAGGTTGTTATACCACACCAGTAAATCTCGCAAGGTCTGCATGTTTTGGTCGTTCCATGCCTGCTGAAGTTCCCGGTACGTTTCTTCAGAACATTCCACTTGCTTGAGATCGTCGAAGAAAGCGTCCCGGGGTGGTAACTGTGTTTCCTCCAAGCGGTCGAGCGTCGACATATACGTGTAAGGAAACCCCCGTTTGGTTTGTGCGCAGTCATAGGCCTTCACCCACTGATCATAGCTATAACTGGGAGCTAAGTAGTTGCGTACATCCAGGAAATGGAGTGACGTGGTGGTCAGGGCCATGTGATTATTGATCTTTTTGATGACGGACTTGATGGAATTGGACTGGGCCAAGTAAGGGTAGAGAAATTCCTTCACCATGTTGAGATCGTATCGCCCCGAATTGAAGCCGAGGACGGGTAGCTGGCCTAGGTATTGTAGGAAGCGGGCTTTCAATTTCTCAGCGTACGGCTTGGGGTGTTTGATTACCTTCTTCTCCTCGGTCTCCATTTCCGTCTCCTCTCTGTCAAATGTTTGCCCACTATGCTCCATGTCCGTCTCTTCAAACTCAGTCTCCATGTCCGACTCTTCTCTGTCAAATGTTTGCCCACTGTGTCCATGTCCGTCTCCTCGGTCTCAATCTCCATGTCCGACTCTTCATCGTCGCTGAACGACACATCCGGTGTAGGAATCCGATCGTCGAGTTGGTCCAGTACGTCCTGGAAGTTGGACACAAACAGCTCTGTACTGGCCGCACTGACTTCCTCAAATTCACCATCATCCGGGTAAGCAAGTCATGGGAGTCCCCGGTGGACACGAAACAAACGGGTGCAGCGTCATAGCCCGGAACGTTGGTGGAAATGCACACTCAGGGGAATATGGCGCTGTGTCCACTGCGTTTTGGCTGAGAAAGTGTCCATAGGTTCCAAAATGGCATCGAAATCATAACACGCCCGGTATGGAAAATAGCGGTCCTCTAGTAGTATGACAATCCCTTCATCAGCCAGCTATTCGAAAATAGTAGGCGTGTTATGGTACACACCACCAGGAAATTTCCGTTTCACAGTGTCAATCTTCTTGTGGCAGTGTAAGTCGTGAGAACGATGAAACACCCGGTGGCATTGAGAACAAATGTAGGACTGGGCATACAGGCTCATATCGTGGATCAGGGAAAAATGATTCACCCCGCCGTCGTCGAAGACATTGACTTTCATCGTAGAGGCATACCGTTCTGTTGAGCGATGAGCCAATTCAGCCACAAATGTACCACCGTCCTCCTCCTCCTCCTCCTCCTCCACCTCCTCCTCCAGTTCCTCCTCCTCCTCCCGTATTAAACGGCACACACAGATATTGACGTTGAACAGTGTTTCCACGACATCCAAATACTTGAACGGTAAACCACGGAACTGCCGCGCGTCCATGTCTTGTTCCTCTAGATACTGTTTCCAGTAGATATTTGCCACTCTATCACAAGCCCGGGGATCACACCCGTTCAAATGAACGGCCAAACACCGACACAGACATTTCTGGTCTTTGTAGGGCCCACACCAACCTCCCGTTAACGCATACATGCCTCTTCGGTGGGCCAGCCAAGGTGGAAGAATAACAGGAGCGCCGATGGGATGATCTCTCAATTTGGTCACGAAAAATGTCACGTTGGTGACCATTTCCACAGTCCATTTGGTGTTGGGACGTTGCAACCGGGCCCATCCCAATGGATCCAACGTAGTGAGTTGCTCGACGAGTGGCGCCAGTGACGCACGATTGGTGATGGTGAACGGCTGATCAAACACATAGGTATTGTTACTGGGATAAAAACACCGCAGTTGATCCGTCGGTTTGTGGCGTAGAATGTAGCCGAATGTCATATTCAACTTGAAAGCTGTAGCTTGGTCTGTAAAAATGCTCTCGGCGTAGGAGGAAAGATGCGTGAGATCCTGTAGTCGGAAATTCAGTATGGACCGATGACGGTGGAAACATCGTCGGATCGTGTTCCAGTGGCGTCGGTAAATTTCACTCACAGGCTGGTCTTCGGGCAAGGCGTCAGCCGGAGGCACAGCTGAGTCGCCTGGAAAGTCTTGTTCTCCTCTCATATTGTCACGTCTCAGGGGAGATCTTGAGCCATCACGTCGTCTCATGCTGGTTGTAGATAACGGCGGCTCACCCCTGTAAAATATAGCAGATTTTTGTCTTCAACACAATGAATCCGTCACGAATCATGAATTCTTAACTTATTTCATATAAAGGCGCAAGATCAATAGGGCTCGAAATGCGCTTTTATACTACTAAATGTGAGTCAATATACTGTTACTATACTATCCTCTGCGCATTGCGCCGCAAGGTCAATAGGGCTCGAAATGCGCTTTTATACTGCTAAATGTGAGTCAATATACTGTTACTATACTATCCTCTGTGCATTGCGCCGCAAGGTCAATAGGGCTCGAAATGCGCTTTTATACTACTAAATGTGAGTCAATATACTGTTACTATACTATCCTCTGCGCATTGCGTCGCAAGGTCAATAGGGCTCGAAATGCGCTTTTATACTACTAAATGTGAGTCAATATACTGTTACTATACTATCCTCTGCGCATTGCGCCGCAAGGTCAATAGGGCTCGAAATGCGCTTTTATACTACTAAATGCGTGCCCGGATGTAAAGATGGACGGGATACAAGTCAATACATGCATTCAATCAAAATAGTAGCTTAATGCAATTCTTTCTTGTAGCCACTATTTTCAATCACAACTTGAGTTGAGTATATAACAGTTCACAATTAGACCAATTCATCGAACTGACGTAATGTATATAGAGTAATTATTCACAAAAATGAAGTATAGTTCACAGTTAGACAAATTCATCGAACTGGTGTAATGTATATATAGAGTAATTAGAGTTCAGAAGTAGTAGTATTCACTTCACAAGAACGGAGTATATAACAGTTCACAATTAGCCCAATTCAATGCCCTGGAGTAACATTGACACAGAATTGCATTCAAGGGAGACCAATCTGACGTCGGCTGGTGTCATAGTCAGATTGGTCTCCTCATGACCGTTCCCGGAAACTGATTTGATTTTGTAAAGGAGGTGTTCGGTTTGACCGTATTTTTACCTGCGGCACGCAGGTCTACGGGAGGCTCGCGTTGTTGTTGTTGTTGTTGTTCTTGTTCTTCTTCTTGTGACTTTTTGAAATACGCATGCGCTAAGAGAGTGTGATCTCTGCCACACTTTCCTTTTCAATCTCACATGACAAGACTGTCTTCAGGCACGTTTGAATTCATTTGCAACTATATTCGGTGGAATTAATTATTGCTTCGTTGATTTCCGTTCAGATTTCAATTCTCTTACGTCAGTCGCTTTTGTCGGTCGTCACATCAGTCACTGTCTTCAGATATTACCATTTTCATTGAACATTATGCACATGTATATACAATTTAAGATCCTTGGATTTCTTATATACCAAGGAAGATGAGCCGCAACCTTGTCAGTGGTTCAGCTAATTTGCATACAGTCACAGGCGACTGTCTTAGAAAGTAGAAAAATAAGTTCATTACTTCTAGTAATCATTTTATCTACCCAATCTAGATAAAACACAAATTGGTGAAGAAGCATAACAAGTAACGCATTATCATTATGATTAACATTGAATAATACTTGGTATCAAATTATAGATCATGCATCATAAAAACAAACGCAACAATTACGTTTCAGAAGTAAACGGAACAACTCAGCAACTTTCACCGAATAAAGATGTTTAACTTTACCCCCAAGCAATTCGCATATATGGAAATATGTTTTGAAAGGAATAATAACTTAACCCTCTGTGGGAATCGAAACAATGATCCTCCAATCCCTGGACTTGCACTTAATGTCTTAGCTATACCGACTCATTGATAATACTCAAAACTGACTTTATGCGCAAATGATTTTATAATACATAAATGACTATGTAGTATTTAATGAGTCAGACAACCCTATGCGCGAACAATACAGTTGTGTAGTTATATTGTGTACTTTCGGTACATAGCTATTTCGAATGATCCTCTTTCGGAACACAGTCTATCTATCCTCATTCTCGCAAGCCAGGGCTTTGCTTCGCTGGTATTGATGTTCTCGTCCTCTTCCGCACTCATAATCCCTTTAGAATTGCATTAATCACTTCCGTAAAATCAATACTTATGTGTATCAGCAGACAATGGACAGAAACATGTTGCATTTGACATCATTCTCTCAAGTCAGAGCCCATTTATGCTAGAACTTACTGGTTCTACACTTCACAATTTACGTTACTTTGTCAATCAGTTTTACGAATGAAATTACGTCATATATTAGCAGATACTGACCATAAAAGCGATCTATTTGACCTCGTTGTCAAAAGCTAGGACCTTGATTTCCTTGAGAGTTTTTAAAATTTATTTTGATACTTAGATACCTTTCATATTGACTTGGAAGTCGTTTTCGCGAATGCAATAATTTGATGTACCAAAAGATAATAACGAGAATTCGACATGATTCTCTTATACACACAGACCTTGTTTAGTGAACTAACCCTGAAATTTCGCACTTAAATCACCTTCCGAATGACTTAATGACAAACATATTGATTATAGGCAGATATATCCATAGATACTGACAAGAAATGTTTCTTATTTGCAGAATTTGATTTAAAAAAAAAAAATTAATAAAATTATCAACCTTCGAAAAGGCTTGACCAAACATGTCGGATGAGGTGATATCTCCTAAGGATGAAATAGGTAATCATTTGTATAGAAAGAGCAAACCATGTATTGATATTGGCTTGCTGCATGGAAAAGATTGTCAAGGTACCGTATTTAGTTTGCAGATGATAACGCACATAAATGCAGAAACTTAATTTATTATTCTATTCGAATATCAAGACTGTCACAGGCGTCAATTTGAATCGTGAAAAATGTCATTATGCCTCTTGAACAGTTCGATAAAGCCTTCAACGTCATTCCATAGTTTCACAGATCAAAGTGATAGACCTGATAATAAATTCATTGAAAATTAACTTTGAAGGAAATATAAATTTTTCATTTTGCTCGGCAAATTAAGCGAGAAGGGAGTCTGAAGAGCGTAGATGTTCGCGCTATGACTAAATCCTTGAAATTTGTTTGGATTTCCAAATATTTGAAAGCCTTTTTCATTTGCAAAAATCAACGGCTGAACCGAATGTTTTGAAACTTGGAATACACGATACTTGTACCAAGACATTGCCAAAGCGATCATTGTGACTTCGTCTGTCAATTTAGTATAGACGGCACGGACCAGTCAAAATTGTCGGAATTTGAACGGGAAAATATATATATATGCTATCAAACCTGTTAGTCAATTCCTACAATTGTGGGTTAGAAGTTGAAAATTACTTCCCTTTGCATGAAAACACTTGCAGATGGCGCTTTTTTTCTACAATTACCACTACCTCCGCTGATATGTCTTTCACTGTATTATTGCCACTGCCGCAGGTTTTGACTACAATGTAGTCATTTCTCACTTGTTTTCCTTAGTGTGTTGCGTTTATAAACCCAAAATATAATTTCCTCTCCTTTACTTTAAAAGTTATTAGCTTGAGAGAGAAAATACTGAATTTTCATATTCTCAATTTTCACCGAGAAGAGATTTGTCAAAAAAATATTACGAGTATTAGAAGATAAGCATTTGTTTGTTTTTGCAATTTTTGGCGATATTCTTGAAGGGAATTCCCTTCATACATAAAATATGACACCTTTAACCAAAACGAGTCTTACATATCGAACACCGTGGCCAAGTACGTCCCCCAGTTACCGCAACCGTTGCATTTACCTGGACGATGGGAGTTTGATCCAAAATGATACTGAAGAATCGTTTTGGTTAAAGGTGTCATATTTTCATAATATTGAAATATGTCAAAACTCTTGTAATGATCTGAAAGAGTGTAGTTCAACGCCATTCGGCACATGATTCCTTGAGTTGATAATTGTAACAGCTGCTTGGCCGAATGGTTACAGTGTCGGACTACAGATTAAAACAAAACCAACATTATGGTTCGAATCCCCAAATCCCCGATTTTTTTTTTCACTTTTTCCTTTTGACTCCCATCTTCATTTTGGACTTTAAAGTGCAATAGTGACGTGAAATAAATACAGCGAACCCCTAACGCACATAATCCCTTATTTTATTATAATTCGTGAATAGAATTGCACACAAACAACTAGACACACAAAGTCAGACAACTTGTTCAGTATTTGAATATTCTGACGATCCAGCAGAGTAAAAAATTAATTGTTACACATATATAATTTCGTCTTGGGGCAGCGGAAAGTTGTAACTATGAATTGAAAAGTTATAATGTTAAACTTGTCTTATGTCAAGGCCTTTATTAATGAAATGACCCTCAACAAGTGGTGACGCTTGCTTTCCCAAGTGATTATGCATGTGCCAATATGTTGTGGTTCGTTTTACAGTTACTGCCTTAATCATTGTTCGCTGAACTTTTGGCAGTGATATTTCAGTTTTCGAGTCGGTTTATATATTAATATAACTGATTATTGTTCGTAAATATCTGAGTCGCTCAGGAAAATACTAATGGTAACCGTATGAGAATATGAACCAGAATTTCCCATTAGACTGGCCTCGCCTGTCTGACAAAGAGTTGGGGAATACCTGGGCATTACGTCACAATTTACCGGCCGGCTCGGAGCGAGACAATAGAGCAGCAGAGAGCGACTCTGAAGGGAAAAATATCCATCTAAAGCGAACACCTCCTTTGTTTGGCGAGTTCTAGTCCATCTGGAGATTTGTAAACTGTAAGATAAATATACATGCTATTATAGGCCATCTGGTTGATAAATAGGGATGGTAAACGCCCGAGATAACTGAATAGTAAGAGATTCGTGTGTTCAACAGAAGTCCGTATTCGCAACATTCTTGCTGGTGCACGTTATTAATAGACAATTGTGTGACGTCATCACTTTAGCTAAATTTCGCTGTTCCAACCGGCTGTATATTCGCAGTGGGTCATAATAAATTGCCGTTGTGTCTGTTTACAGGTAATGTAAACCTTAAATTCGTGCATCATAGAATTCGTGCATTCTAGAATGTATTGTGAACATTTTGAGATAAGTTGACACGGAAGGGTAATAGAGATCTTGTCTGTTTAGTGAATTGTTAGATCATGTCGTCTGCCAGTTGTAGAGGTCTTTGTTTACATGAAACCAGCTGATGCGTGTGTAGCATCTTTGTGTTCCAAGACAAAATACTCAGATACTAAAATTGGCCATAAAGCAGATTTCTGCCATTCGAAGACATAGGGAATTCACTGTTTTCCACTTCGTGTGACTGTGCATTCTAATAAAGACGTAAGTTGAGTGAACAGTAACTCAAGTTGAGTGAAAATCTCACTCAAGTTTGAGTGACATTCCACCGCGGTGGTAGCCACCCATGTTGGACCACATACTGTAAATGGCTGTGTGTTAACAGTAGAGAGTTTGGAAGGTAAAAATTAATACTTTTCCATCCATAAACCTCCTGAAATTTTCAGGGTGACATCAGAACGTTGTCAGGGGAAACCCTAAAGTGTTTTAGAGGAGTAAGCCGATTTTCTTTTTTCTTTTCTGGGCCTTTACACCATGACGCCGGTAAAATTCGGCCTTGGAAACCGGGAAAATGATTTTTAAAAAATTCACATTTATCCTGCCGTTAGTCCTGTGAAGGATTACAGTATAGCCTCTCAAAGTTGAAGTTTAATTTTTTTTAGAGAAGATGGGAAATGGGAAATTTAGCCTGCTTTTGAACATCGCGCAGAAACACAGGTGATTTTGTCTTGTGGATGATATAGCTTGAGCACAGAAGCGACTTCGCCCACGTCCGTGCGCATGCTATAAAAAGACAGCCATAGTTAATACTGTACCCACTGATTTTCAACATGGTAAGAGTGAAGCAGATACCTCGTAAATGGACAGGAGGGGAAGCTCCCCGAAAGCAGCTGGCCACCAAGAGCAAGAGTGCCCCAGCCACCGGAGGTGTGAAGAAGCCCCACAGATACAGGCCCGGAACCGTCGCTTTGCGGGAAAACAGCCGTTACACGAGGAATACAAAACTACTCATCCGCAAGCTCCAATTCCAACGGATGGTCGGTGAAATCGCCCAGATTTTCAAGACCGATCTGTGATTCCAGGGCTCCAACGTGATGGCACTTCAAGAGGCCAGCGAATCCTACATGATGGGTGTATTTCAGCGGGCGAACCAGTGCGCCATGGACGCCAAACGTGTGACCATTATGCCCAAAGACATCCAACTGGCAGTAATGGAGGAATAGAGTCTACTATATGATTCAAAAGCCCCTTTTCAGGGCCAACCATCTATCTCGAAAGACGACTTCTATCTTATGCACGATCAAAAAAAAACATGAGCTCCCACACCTTTCCTAAATATTCCCCCTATATAAGAAATAATTTTTTGAAGCCCAATAGAGTGAAAAACACCGGGGAAATTTAAAAAATAAAATCGAAAAAAAGGGGGGGGGGCGCGGGGGGTGACGGTGCAAGCCGCAGACACCGAGAAATGTTCATGTGTGATATGGTCTATAAAACTATCTACACATTATACTCGGGTAGCTTCTGAATTAAGGCCTGTTAGACACTATATATAAATTATAGCGTCTTACATTGGAAATGGTGTAATAGCTCAGGTCCAGGAATATGTACAGGTAGATGGATAAATAAGTCTCAGGATACAGGCAAGTGTCAGAATAGATCAACAATTCAGGCCTTTGTCCGGTCTTCCTCCGATCTTCTCACGTCAAGATATAGGTTGTAGTCAGGCAGCTCAGAACTCCGGTCCAGGAATATGTACAGGGCGATGGATGAATAATTCTTCCCAGGATACAAACAGGCAGGAATATACAGGAAGAATAGATCAATAATTCAGGCCTTCGTCCGGTCTTCGTTCCGATCTTATCACGTCCAGCTATAGGTTGTAGTCAGGCAGCGTAGGATAGATGTGGTCAGGTACAGGCAGTCGAATGAAGCAATGCCGTCAAAATTCCGACTTTTATACAACTACATAGAAGTACCCGGATGTACCCGGATGTACAAGAACCCGTATGGACCCGGATGTACAAGAACCCGTATGTACCCGGATGTACAAGAACCCGTATGTACCCGGATGTAGGCGCGGGCGTCAAGAACCCGGATGTAGGCGCGAACGTCAGCGAAATCCTACCGTAGGTACCCAAGTCCACGGCCGATTAGGACTCTGATTAATGGAAAAACCCCAGATACAGGGCATATGGACGCTCATTGACCTCTGATCACGTGACCTTCCCGTGACCTCCTCGAAAGTAGGTCAATATGAGTCAATATACGGTTTACATACTACTGCCTACACTACTTCGTAGGTCCTGTGACGTTGGTCACACTACCATGTAGAATTGAACGAACACAAAATCATTGGCGACATTCATTTATTTTTCCCAATATTTCAGCGTCTGTGGTAGACCGCTATGCGAATGCGGTGGCAAGTTTGAAAACGAAACTTTCTGTTCGGTGTTTATTGAAACCTTTTGAGCTCCCCGATTATCCAATGAAAGATTTCAACATTTAAAGTAACAGAACTGCCGGCAGTAAACCAATCTCAGTAAACTCAGATATAATATCACTAAACATTATATCTGATTTCAGCCCTATATAAATCCCATGCCAATTTAAAACTACATTTGTTAGTCAATCAGGAGGCTAGCTTGGTTAAACAATTTCTAAATCACGCCCACAGTAATTACGCACGGTAGCACGTGGACCAATATAGTAAACATTATCGAGAAACATTATCGAAATATGGCATCGTTTCCAGGCAGTGTGCGCGGAAATCCGTAAAGATCAGAGAGTTTACTCTCGCCGAAAAGTCTGCCTTTGTAACGGGGTAGAAAATATCAAAAGACTGCCGTGCGAAGATGTTAATCTCCGTGAACAAAACATCAATCATTGTCAGAGAGAAATGGTAGAAATTGTCGTGATTTGTTTATCATGGGATCTCGTAGAATATCAACGAACATTTCGCACGAAGTTTTCATAGAGTTACGTCTAGATGGTATTCCCCTGATTTATCATCTCGGTTACCTAAGCTAGATTGGCAGTAAATGAGACCATACCAGGCATAACAGTATAAAAATACCAGGCATAACAGTATAAAGCGAGATCTATATTCGATTAATCGAGATCCAGAATTTTTATATCTGCATCAGTTTCAGTCTATATTTGAATATTACATTTTCTATGCGGGTCTTTTATTCTTCTCTTTTATCAGTGACTGTTTATTGTCATATATTCTCGTGTGCGAATAGGTTATTCCCTTGTATTCTTAAAATGTCTAAGTGGATTTATTGATTTTATGGAATTAAGGAACGTGATGATTTGAATTGTAAGTGAAACGTTTTTACTTCTATACGTGGGATAATGGATGTTTCAGATCCACAGAGTGCGCAGGGTCCCCAAGACAAACTGTCAGGCTACTGGGAACGCACTCGGGCACGGATCCTGGCCAACGAGGGAGTTCGATTCAACCTGTCACCTTGTCTGGATCAAGGAGGTTGGAAAGGAAGACCTGTAATGACAACCAAAGCAAATTAATGCAATACTGACATATAATTCTTTGAGCAGGTATACAGGATTCAAATCGTGGTAGCGTACAATCCCTGCAAAGAAGATCCCTACTCTATGAATTATCTGTACTCTTATAGTTATCATTAACCGAAGTTCAATAGAAAATATATACAAAATAGATAGCCCTAGCTATTTCGCGAGCAGGCCTGGTCACAGCCACAGTCTGGTCACGACCGGTTCTCTCATGGATGGGTCCAGCTTCTATCTTCCTTCCCCAGGGCTTTGTGGTAGGATCCAGCGTCTATCGTCCTTCCCCAGATATACGTGGTAAGGTCCAGCGTCTGTCTTCCTTCCCCAGGTCTTCATTCACTCCCGTATGGATGAACACTGCGTCGTGTCTCGTCTTACACGACTAGGCCCCTCCGTGGTTATGTCCGACGTGTGTCTTCCCTCCCCCGTCTTCTTCCCTCGGGTGGTATGGACTTCTCGTCGTCGTCGTGTCTTGTCTTACACGACTAGGCCCCTCCAAGCGTTGATAACCGTCAATGGATGCGGACGGCCTGGGCACGACAGTACTATCACAGTACAAAGGCTTCTACGGCACCGGCCCGTCTCTCTGTAACACCGCAGGACTATTCAACTGCACGGCTCACCACAGCAGCAGACGGCACCCCTCGTAGGAATACACCCCCAGGCTTCAGCGACCCCGCTCACGGCGACTCACTCCGCGGCCCCGCTACAAGGACGAATCATCAAGGCTAGAGTTCACGGCTACACGGTCCACATAGGATCGGACATCGATAACACACGGTGGATAGGCAGGCACCTGGTCTAGTAACCCTCTTCCTATACTACTGTATGGGCATCTGGAATCGGCACCCTCCTTCTATACTACTGTATGGTCAACTGGTATAGGAACCCTCCTTCTATACTACTGTATGGTCAACTGGTATAGGAACCCCCCTTCTATACTACTGTATGGTCAACTGGTATAGGAACCCTCCTTCTATACTACTGTATGGTCAGCTGGCCCATGAACCCTCTCTCTATACTACTGCATGGTCATCCGCAATAGATGGGCATCTGGTCAAGGATTCCCTCCTTATATACTACTGTATCAGACAGTAGTAATATATCATTGGCCGTGAATTACTCAATGTATGTACAGGGTGGTGAGAGACTATGCTTATGGAGGCGTGAATGGATAATCGTTTATCGTACGATTGTCTGGGTAGATGTATATTTATCAAGCTATAGGCTCGAACCTATAGCTTGTGGGTATTAGCGTGAATATATTTCAACCTGTACGTTGTGTATTTAAGTACGTGTGTGCATGAATAATTGTTTAGGTAGAAACTGTGTATGATTTGCCTAGCTGTACCCTCTTCACAGACTAGCGCCTCCTACCGGATACAGCTTAATCGATACCATAAAGGTATGGCCGTGCTATCAACACTAACGCCGTTAGTTAATTCCCAGAGCTGAGCCTGCACTATCGTACAGTAGAGATTAGGAATAACCATTGACGATAAGTGTCTATACTCTTAACTCCCAGCGCAATACCCATACAACTGTGCGTTACGGTTGAAATAGGTAGAGATCGAAGTAGAGCAAACACAGCCCGGACGTGTGATTGTAAGTGTGTGTAAATGATGCTATAGGATTCGGCGGCGGCACTTCTACAATTCGGCGGCCTGGTCGCGGCCCGGCGGCGGCACAAATTCGGCGGCGGCACTTCTCCAATTCGGCGACCTGGTCGCGGCCCGGCAATGTATTGGATTTCTTCTCCCCAATAGATTTTGCGTGTGCTCTCACCTCGATGTTTCTGCTGGTCTCTGTCGTTTCAGCGGGAGTCCGACTTATATAGGGCTACCGCTCTTCTGTGGATAAAGGTAGAAACAGACGTCGAAGATACCAGCGCCCTCTTTACTGTCAAATTACAACACTTCCCGATCAGTTTATCTGGACTTCGCTGGATAAATATGGCTATGGAGGAACAAACCATAATTCATAACGGACGTAACTGGTAAATCTCAGCTTCCAACTCTCTCTGGTTAATTCATACGACGACCGCAAAGTTCACTGTCCTAATCTGCATATTCTCTGAAACCGACTTCCGGATTCCTGACTGACGTCATCTACAGCGAAGCAAGCGAGGTCCACCAGGGCCCCTTTCACCGTCCCGACTGATCGTTTGAGATAACTTCACCGGGATTTCGAGGCATTGTCTGTCTCCCGGATTATCATAGTTCATTCTAGCCCGAAAACATCGGCTAAGGAGTCTATTTTTTTTTTTTTGGTTGTTGTTGCTGACCCCTTTTGTGATAGGAATGCCACGCCCCCTTACCTATTTTCACCTATCACAGCCAGAATTTCTGGGTTAAGTTCATTCTAGGAAAATTACAGCGTTGAATTCCATCAGGTAAGTGAACCGCACACATAAACACAATGTAACTTTCGATTTCACATAGTCACGTATCAGAACACAAGCAGTGATTTATTAAAGGGGATCCCAAGGGGTCGTTGTCACCCTGCACTTTCGTTACATAAGTATGTCTTATCTAATAGTGGAAACATATGATTTGACAATGTGCATGAGAGAGACTTCAAAATGATATTCAAAACGTTTGGCAACATATTATTGGTTGAAAATACACTTGCTCGCTGAAGCGAGGAACGTAGGCATCAGACCAGAGAAAAAGTACAGAGAAAAAGTCCCGGTTTAGGCAACCTCTGCCAAAGAAGAGAATTGTTTTTGTTTTTTTGCTGCCTCTGTTGCAACGAATAGTCGACGGCCAATGGTAGGTATTTGGATTATGATATGTGCTCGGTTTCGTTGCGAGTTGTCTTTCAACTTGGGGCCTAATACGATCCTGCTCATGGGGACTATTTCGGTGCCAGCGCACCGCGTTCTCAAAGCAGAGAAAACGACGAAAAAGTATGCGCTCGGAAAAATGGAGATAATCGAGAAACCGACCCAGGTTTGTTAAGATCAGTTCAGTCTATATTTGTTGATTATATTTCCTATGCGAGCCTTTTTTGTTTGTTTTCATGTATTCAAGTGTTTGAAAAAGGTTACCTCTTGTATCCTTTAAATGTCTAAGTCCAGTCTCCGGTTTGGATTAATTTAGGAACATGCTATTGTGATTTTTTGAAA
>JAVTVY010008111.1:0-47194 GCA_036873755.1 Hanleya hanleyi | reverse complement strand
GGTGGTGTCTAATCTATACTATACTGAAGTAAAGATGACTAGAGGGTGGTGTCTATTCTATACTATACTGAGGTAAGGATGTCTAGAGGGTGATGTCTAATCTATACTATACTGAGGTAAGGATGACTAGAGGGTGGTGTCTAATCTATACTATAGGGAAGTAAAGATGACTAGAGGGTGGTGTCTATTCTATACTATACTGAGGTAAGGATGTCTAGAGGGTGATTTCTAATCTATACTATACTGAGGTGAAGATTACTAGAGGGTGATGTCTACTCTATACTATACTGTGGTAAGGACTATATAGGGTGATGTCTAATCAATACTGTGCTGAGGTAAGGATGACTAGAGGGTGATGTCTAATGTATACTATACTGAGGTAAGGATGACTGGAGGGTGATGTCTAATCTATACTAAACTGAGGTAAGGACTATAGAGGGTGATGTCTAATCTATACTATACTTAGGTAAGAATGAGTAGAGGGTGATGTCTAATCTATATTATACTGTGGTAAGTATGACAAGAGAGTGATGTCTAATCTATACTATACTTAGGTAAGGATGACTAGGGTGGTGTATAATCTATACTAAACTGAGGTAAGGACTATAGAGGGTGATGTCTAATCTATACTATACTTAGGTAAGAATGACTAGAGGGTGATGTCTAATCTATATTATACTGTGGTAAGTATGGCAAGAGAGTGATGTCTAATCTATACTATACTTAGGTAAGGATGACTCTAGGGTGATGTCTAATCTATACTATACTGAGGTAACGACTATAGAGGGTGAAGTCTAATCTATACTATACAGAGGTAAGGATGACAAGAGGGTGGTTTCTAATTTTTACTAAATAAGCCAAACGTTATTGTAAAACAACACTCCAGTGTAGTATTTCGTTTTCAATATGTCATGATTGAAACAATTTATACATGTGAATTCCACGACAAATGAGTCTATACATGTACGATATATGACTTCTAATATAAAGTACGGTAAAAAAATCAGGCTGAAATTAAAATATTACATCGTCGTAAACTAGCGATTTTCGGGCATTTCCAGAATTATCGTAATACATCGTGTTCTGATTGGTCAGTTGTCCTGCTTTTGGAAGACATGCGTGCGGTGCATGGTCATCGCTAGGCCAGTTTTGCAGTAGAGCGTCCAATTCTCAAATAACGCCATAGAAATGGAAATTACAACACATATAAGGGAAGTGGGAAGAGGTGCCGACATACTGACTGCGTCACATGACTTCACAGAATAGTCCTCTGGTTAACCTATTCTAAAGCACATACCAATAATCTAACAATTCGTGATATGTGTTGTATCTCAGGTACGCTTTTATTGTCCCCCGCTACTTAGTAGGGGGGGGGACTTAGAAACACCGGTGTCCGTAATTCCGTAATTCCGTGATTCCGTAATTCCGTAAGATTTTCTTGTCCGGACAATAACTCATGAATGATTCAACCGATCAACTTCAAACTTGGGGTGTGCCTTGACATCGGCGAGAGGACGGTTGGGATTGTTTTACAGCAATGTGCGTAATCCAATATGGCCGCCGTCAGCCATTTTGGATTATAAGCAGTTCGATCTTAGATTTTCTTGTCCGGACAATAACTCGTGAACGATTTAACTGATCAACTTCAAACTTGGGGTGTGCCTTGACATTGGTGAGAGGGCGGTTGGGATTGTTTTTCAGCAATGTGCGTCATCAAATATGGCCGCCGTCAGCCATTTTGGATTATATGCAGTTGGATCTTAGATTTTGTTGTCCGGACAATAACTCGTGAACGATTTAACCGATCAACTTTAAACTTGGGATATGCCTTGACATTGGTGAGAGGACGGTTGGGATTGTTTTTCAGCAATGTGCGTAATCTAATATGGCCGCTGTCAGCCATATTGGATTATAAGCAATTGGATCTTAGATTTTCTTGTCCGGACAATAACCCGTGAACGATTTAACCGATCAACTTCAAACTTTGGGTGTGCCTTGACATTGGTGAGAGGACGGTTGGGATTGTTTTTCAGCAATGTGCGTAATCTAATATGGCCGCCGTCAGCCATATTGGATTATAAGCAGTTGGATCTCATCCGGACAATAACTCGAGAACGATTCAACCGATCTACTTTATATGTGGGGAGTGCCTTGACATTGTTAAGAGGAGGATTAGGATTGTTTTTCAAGGACGTGCTTGATCCAATATGGCCACCATCAGCCATACTGGATTTCATTGGATTTTAAGCAGTTTGATCTGTCCGGACAATAACTGGAGTACGATTCAACTGATCTACTTCAAACTTGGGGAGTGCCTTGACATCGGTGAGAGGACGGTTGGGATTTTTTCAGCAATGTGCATAATCCAATATGGCCACTGTCAGCCATATTGGATTATAAGCAGTTGGATCTTAGATTTTCTTGTCCGGACAATAACTCGTGAACGATTTAATCGATCAACTTCAAATTTGGGGTCTGCCTTGACAGTGTTGAGAGGACGGTTGGGATTGTTTTTCAGCAATGTGCATAATCTAATATGGCCGCCGTCAGCCATATTGGATTATAAGCAGTTGGATCTTGTCTGGACAATAACTCGAGAACGATTCAACCGATCTACTTCATACCTGGGGAGTGCCTTGACATTGTTGAGGGGAGGATTAGGATTGTTTTTCAAGGACGTGCATAATCTAATATGGCCGCCGTCAGCCATATTGGATTATAAGCAGTTTGATCTTGTCCGGACAATAGCTGGAGTACGATTCAACTGATCTACTTCAAACTTGGGGAGTCCCTTGACCTTAGTGAGAGGACGGTCATGTATTATGTTTTATGAATGTGCATAATCCAATATGGGTGCCATCCGCTGTATTAGATTATGTTAAGCTCATCAGCGATATCTCCTTTTTCAAATCTCACTCTTATCATGATATGGGATATCATCGACAAAAAAAAATCGACCATAGAGGTCCATGGCCCCCGCAGCAGCAGTGCCAGTTATGGTGGATGTAATCCACCATAACTGGTGCTGCTAGCGGGGGACATGGACCTCTATACCATCTTTGTACCTGTCTGTGTGGCAACTTGGATGATATGACCACACGGCCCTAGCACCGGTACGCATGCTGGGTATTAGATACAACCCAGAACATATGATGGAAATGCTCTCCACAATCCTCAAATGGTACTTGGTGAGCTGCTCTGCTGTGACAAAACTCTGGTGGGCTATTGAGATTTGGTGAGCCATTGTCACGGCTGTAAATGACGGGACAACACAAAAGACTAGTCTGTGGTGGCCTCAGATGTCAACTTTAGCATCAACTTCCCACAAGTGCTGCTATATCAAAGACCAAAAGGTCTGTACAGGGGCGGGCCCTGTGACTAAACGTCCACCAGCAGAATCTTGTTAGAGCAAGGAAAATTACAACACATAGAGGTAAAGTGGAAAGAGGGTGCCAACACATACTATCAGCCAGCAGACTTATGGCCAGAATAACTCTGGTTAACTCTGATTTCAGCTGAATAATTGTTTAATCTAATACCTGTGATAGGTTAGACCTCAGTGGGTACGCTTATTGCACTTTGTTCATGTGGCAATCTTGGATGATATGATCATGATTGGTCTCAGCACCGCATAAAGTGTATTAGATACGAATCTAGAGAGCTATGATGGAAATGCTCTGACAACTCGTATACTGGTACTTGGTGAGCTGTTTCGCTGTGACAACTCGTACATTGGAGATTGGTGAGCTGTATCGTCGTCAGATATAAATGACGGCATTTAACACAAAAGACTAGTCTGTAAGGCCCGATGTCGACCCAGCATCAACTTCCCACAAGTGCCAACATATATCACTATATATATATATAACTGTTCCCAATTAAACAGTAGACGATGTTGAGATTATCAGGGGATAGTCCGGTGGCTTGAGGCCAGATTTTCACTTTATCGTGACAGCGGAATAAAGTACCAAATTTGGCACTCGTGTCGCCAGAGGCCAAGAACAATATCAGAAGGGGTGCCCCCGATTTCGAGGCCCAGGAGGCAACATGTGACCCATTAGGGGCCCGGGGTCATTTTACCCGAACGATTTTTAAAACTTCGTATATTCACTATCCTCCAGGGAAGGAACATGAAAACTTTCACGCTAATAGTGTTGGCGAAGGTCTAGCGAGAAATGCTAAATTATCCAAGATGGCCACCATAATGACGTTACAGTTACGTCAGAACCAAAAATGTTCAATTTTTGACAAATTTTCGATTCGAAATTTTGATTTTTTTATATTTTTTTTTTAGTAAATCGGATATAACTGAATCGGATGGCACGGCAGCAAATGACTGACCTTTGACAAAATTGGTCAAGTTGGGCCAGATTCTTATTTATGAAATAAATTCGTTGGGGCTACCATGCATACAATACAGCCCGTGACTGGAATATGCATAGCTACCTAGCGAAATGTGTCATTCTAATATAGCTTTAGACTTCCGTCTACACATTTTTGAATATTTTATTCGGGATTCTTGCTGGTAGAGATGAATTGGCGGCGCCAATGCGAAAACTATGGCCGATGAAAGAGGGTCGAAGCCAATTGAAGAGATTCAGTTTTTTACATGAGCTCGGTTGTGGAATATGGAACGGAAAATAAGCACGGATTGCTCGAACTGGACAATATCTAATATTATCGGTATACGATGTTTAAAAACAAATGAACTGGTTTATGGAATATGTTGTGTTTGAAGTTACGGATAATAATGTTCATGCCTTGTAACGGGCCAGATTGATCGGAGAAAGAGACATCGTCGTATTCAAGAACATTGCTATTGCTGTCTTGTTCTGAACGAAGTTTCAATTCACTCACACGTACATAAGAATGCGTGAAATGCTACCAAGAACATTGACATGACATGGATACAATGTGGGGTAGAGCATCAGATATCTTATGGAGGATATCCTTAGTTGTGGGCAACCTGGTATCCGGCTGACCGTGTAATTTTGACATGCCCGTAAGTAGCTTTTTGGCAAGGAATAACTGAGCAGGGTCTTTAACGGCAGCCTAACTGATAGCCGATACTAATGTACAAGCTGTGGAGGGTGAATGCTTGTGGAAATGCAAGAATGCCATGAAGGAAACCAACTGTGCCAATGAGACGGGGAATGTCTTAGCGGTACACTGACCATTGTTATCTGCTGAATGTAGAATTGGATGCCTGTTCTTGCCGTACTACATACAGCCTCTAAATACATGTATATTAACAGGTCCTGCACTGTAATCTATCGCACATGTCGATAATATACTAATAATATAGGAAAACACTATATGGGAGAGGCCATATACCTCACCCGCTGGATCCGGTCTAAAGTATCTCTGTCATTCCCTGATCAGTACATTTCGAATTGTGTTTGTAATGTATTTCTTCTATCTCTGCACTGCGGGGTAATCGAGTTGTAAAAATACAGACAGAGAGTCATACATTACGACTTTAAGGATATATAACAACAATAATGTATATATTTTATAAAGGCGCATGTCCTGAGGAAATGTTGCTACTACCGTCTAGAAAATATTCAAACTTTAAAAAAATGAAAAGAAAACAGCAGCGTCCATTTTTCAATTTCATGAAAACTGACATATTTCAAACTTGATGGTATACCTTGACCAAAGACAACTAAAAATTAAAAGGCGTCTCAGTTTTTTAAATGTCTGCCTAGTTCAAATTTTATAGCATTTTAAAAGTTGAATAATTCTAAACTAAGCCCAACTTATAAAAACTGAAGAACTGATATTTGGTATGGCGTATAGACCACCACTGAGCATATATAAGTATGAAATGATTGTTTAGAGAGAAAGAATAAATTGGTCGTCAGCGGGATTCGAACCCACGACCCGATGCTCTACCGACTGAGCTATGACGGCCCATAGGTATTACACCCGTGAATAATTGTCCCCCGCTACTTAGTAGGGGGGGATATTAGAAACACCGGTGTCCGTAATTCCGTAATTCCGTAAGATTTTCTTGTCCGGACAATAACTCGTGAACGATTTAACCGATCAAGTTCAAACTTGGGGTGTGCCTTGACATTGGCGAGAGGACGGTTGGGATTGTTTTTCAGCAATGTGCATAATCCAATATGGCCGCCGTCAGCCATTTTGGATTATAGGCAGTTGGATCTTAGATTTTCTTGTGCGGACAATAACTCGTGAACGATTTAACCGATCAACTTCAAACTTGGGGTGTGCCTTGACATTAATGAGAGGACGGTTGGGATTGTTTTTCAGCAATGTGCGTAATCTAATATGGCCGCCGTCAGCCATAAGCAGTTGGATCACAGATTTTCTTGTGCGGACAATAACTCGTGAATGATTTAACCGATCAACTTCAAACTGGGGGTGTGCCTTGACATTTGTGAGAGGACGGTTGGGATTGTTTTTCAGCAATGTGCGTAATCTAATATGGCCGCCGTCAGCCATATTGGATTATAAGCAGTTGGATCTTGTCCGGACAACAACTCGAGAACGATTCAACCGATCTACTTCATATGTGGGGAGTACCTTGACATTGTTGAGAGGAGGATTAGGATTGTTTTTCAAGGACGTGCTTGATCCAATATGGCCACCATCAGCCATACTGGATTTCATTGGATTTAAGCAGTTTGATCTTGTCCGGACAATAACTGGAGTACGATTCAACTGATCTACTTCAAACTTGGGGAGTGCCTTGACATCGGTGAGAGGGCGGTTGGGATTGTTTTTCACCAATGTGCATAATCCAATATGGGTATGTGGGGAGTGCCTTAACATTGTTGAGAGGAGGATTAGGATTGTTTTTCAAGGACGTGCTTAATCCAATATGGCCACCATCAGGCATACTGGATTTCATTGGATTTTAAGCAGTTTGATCTTGTCCGGACAATAACTGGAGTACGATTCAACTGATCTACTTCAAACTTGGGGAGTGCCTTGACATCGGTGAGAGGACGGTTGGGATTGTTTTCAGCAATGTGCATAATCCAATATGGCCGCCGTCAGCCATATTGGATTATAAGCAGTTGGATCTTAGATTTTCTTGCCCGGACAATAACTCGTGAACGATTTAACCGATCAACTTTAAACTTGGGGTGTGCCTTGACACGGTGAGAGGACGGTTGGGATTGTTTTTCAGCAATGTGCGTAATCCAATATGGCCGCTGTCAGCCATATTGGATTATAAGCAGTTGGATCTTGTCCGGACAATAACTCGAGAACGATTCAACCGATCTACTTCATACCTGGGGAGTGCCTTGACATTGTTGAGAGGAGGATTAGGATGGTTTTTCAAAGACATGCTTAATCCAATATGGCCACCATCAGCCATACTGGATTTCATTGGATTTTAAGCAGTTTGATCTTGTCCGGACAATAGCTGGGATACGATTCAACTGATCTACTTCAAACTTGGGAAGTCCCTTGACCTTGATGAGATCCCGGTTAGGATTGTGTTTCATGAACGAGCATAATCCAATTTGGCTGCCAACTACCAGCATGACCAGCGATATTGGATTATGTTGCATTTTAAACAGTTGCATCTTGTCTGGACAACAAATCTAGAATAATTCAACTGATCGACTTCAAACTTGCAGTTTGGCTTCACATCGGTGAGAGGACAGTTATCATTGTCCCCCGCTACTTAGTAGGGGGGGATATTAGAAACACCTGTGTCCGTAATTCCGTAAGATTTTCTTGTCCGGACAATAACTCGTGAACGATTTAACCGATCAACTTCAAACTTGGGGTGTGCCTTGACATTGGCGAGAGGACGGTTGGGATTGTTTTTCAGCAATGTGCATAATCCAATATGGCCACCATCAGCCATTTTGGATTATAGGCAGTTGGATCTTAGATGACAATAACTCGTGAACGATTTAACCGATCAACTTCAAACTTGGGGTGTGCCTTGACATTGATGAGAGGACGGTTGGGATTGTTTTTCAGCAATGTGCGTAATCTAATATGGCCGCCGTCAGCCATATTGCATTATAAGCAGTTGGATCACAGATTTTCTTGTGCGGACAATAACTGGTGAATGATTTAACCGATCAACTTCAAACTGGGGGTGTGCCTTGACATTGGTGAGAGGACAGTTGGGATTGTTTTTCAGCAATGTGCGTAATCTAATATGGCCGCCGTCAGCCATATTGCATTATAAGCAGTTGGATCCTGTCCGGACAATAACTCAAGAACGATTCAACTGATCTACTTCATATGTGGGGAGTGCCTTAACATTGTTGAGAGGAGGATTAGGATTGTTTTTCAAGGACGTGCTTAATCCAATATGGCCACCATCAGCCATACTGGATTTCATTGGATTTTAAGCAGTTTGATCTTGTCCGGACAATAACTGGAGTACGATTCAACTGATCTACTTCAAACTTTGGGAGTGCCTTGACATCGGTGAGAGGACGGTTGGGATTGTTTTTCATCAATGTGCATAATCCAATATGGGTATGTGGGGAGTGCCTTAACATTGTTGAGAGGAGGATTAGGATTGTTTTCAAGGACGTGCTTAATCCAATATGGCCACCATCAGCCATACTGGATTTCATTGGATTTTAAGCAGTTTTATCTTGTCCGGACAATAACTGGAGTACGATTCAACTGATCTACTTCAAACTTGGGGAGTGCCTTGACATCGGTGAGAGGGCGGTTGGGATTGTTTTTCAGCAATGTGCATAATCCAATATGGCCGCCGTCAGCCATATTGGATTATAAGCAGTTGGATCTTAGATTTTCTTGCCCGGACAATAACTCGTGAACGATTTAACCGATCAACTTTAAATGGGGTGTGCCTTGACATGGTGAGAGGACGGTTGGGATTGTTTTTCGGCAATGTGCGTAATCTAATATGGCCGCTGTCAGCCATATTGGATTATAAGCAGTTGGATCTTGTCCGGACAATAACTCGAGAACGATTCAACCGATCTACTTCATACCTGGGGAGTGCCTTGACATTGATGAGAGGAGGATTAGGATGGTTTTTCAAGGACATGCTTAATCCAATATGGCCACCATCAGCCATACTGGATTTCATTGGATTTTAAGCAGTTTGATCTTGTCCGGACAATAGCTGGGATACGATTCAACTGATCTACTTCAAACTTGAGAAGTCCCTTGACCTTGATGAGATCCCGGTTAGGATTGTGTTTCATGAATGAGCATAATCCAATTTGGCTGCCAACTACCAGCGATATTGGATTATGTTGCATTTTAAGCAGTTGCATCTTGCCTGGACAACAAATCTAGAATAATTCAACTGATCGACTTCAAACTTGCAGTTTGGCTTCACATCGGTGAGAGGACAGTTATCATTGCTTTACAGTTACCTGTGTAATCCAATATGGCCACCATCAGTCATCTTAGATTTTCAGCATTTAGATCTTGTCTGGACAATAACTCTAGAACGATTCAACCAATCTACTTCAAGCCTGGGGAGTGCATGGACATTGGTGAGAGGACAGTTGGTATTATGTTTTATGGATGTGCATAATCCAATCTGGGTGCCATCCGCAGTATTAGATTATGTTAAGCTCATCAGAGATATCTCCATTTTCAAATCATACTCTTCATCAATGATATGAGATTTCATCGACCAAATAAAATCGACCATAGAGGTCCATGGCCCCCGCAGCAGCAGCGCCAGTTATGGTGGATGTAATCCACCATAACTGGTGCTGCTAGCGGGGGACATGGACCTCTATGGTCGATTTTTGTCCCTGTGATGACCAACCTTCTCTTTCGGTGTTGCAATGTGCGCAACTGGATTTATAATGAAGAAATGATCTTTGGTATGACGTATAGCCCACCACTGAACATATATACATATGAAATGATTTTCATATATCGATGTAGACCTGTTAGGGTCTGATGACCCTAGGGTCATCCAGTCTTATAGGAGAGCTGTAACTCTTGTAACAGGAAGTGCCCAGTTTACTCTTGCACAAAACAAAGTTATTGCGCTGAAAGAAATAGTTCTGAAGCTTTTTCTTCTTGATAACCTTTTTTTTGTCTTTTGAATTATTTTTGTTGTTCTTTTACATAACCAGAATATAGTAGATATGTCGTGATGTTTTTTAAGTGCTCAGTTGTTGTTTTTGAGGGTTTGCTAGTTTCTAGTTCAAAGTAGGTCGTCTGCTGGACCAGAGACTGTCGTCTGCTAAATCAGAGACTTTAAGAGGAAAATGCTGGTTGATTTTTTGTCTGTGTATTTCACATTTTTTTTGACATGAAATGGCATGTTTGATCATTATTAATGTATATTTTTTTGTATACTGCATTTCCAATTATATGTACCTCTTCACTTTCCTCATTTCTTTGTTTTCATTGTGTTTAAAAGGGAATTTTGGTAAATGAATTTGAGTGTTCTCCCTCCTTGATACCCTCTTCAGCAGTGCAACACAGCAATGCAACTGACTCAGTTTTGGAGGCCAGACTTCAAAACAATGTAATGCACGTGTACAAGTAGGCTTTCATCATAACATGGAGTCTTCTATGAACTGAGCGAACCTGCACAGGGTTTTAACAGGAAATAGATACCTTGACTGATGAAATAAACTTAACATACTCAGAATAATATTGGCCATAAATTCCTTTCTCATTAATCCACAATATGGTAAAGAGTTAATTAGCAACAGCTTGATCACGTGGTTCTTCTATAAAGAATTTTGAATGTGAATCATCATGTCGTGATATTGCCCTGTGCTGGATTTGTCCCAGAGAGAGAGTTTTATGCTTGTTTAAAGAGCCATAAAATCCACAGGACTCCAATTATAAATTAGCTGAAATGTCCAGTGCAATCTATCAAAGTCTTATTAATGAGTAGTTCCATCAAGTCAGACAGCCAAGAACCGGGTCAGATTTTATTATCTACACTAGGAGAGGACCTGCTTTGGGCCATGCTAGATACAGCATCCAGTCACCCCAGTCGCTCTCAGAATCTACATCTGTTTCCAATTAATTCACTAGCTTGAAAATCGGGATTTCCAGAATGCAGCTAACGTTAAGACTTTTCAAGATATAATGTGTTGAGGAAGAATAATGTATGGAGGAAGAATAATAAGTTGTTGGGAATAATAATCAGTGTTGAGAAGTGTATAAAAGGAGTGTGAATACATTTTTGATGTCAAAATACACTATACAAGTATTATCAATAAACTTAGCACATTCAACGCTTCCACTATTAGAACTTCTAGTGCCAGCAGTGTACCAATGTTTGTGGGAGGATCAGTTTGGTTTAACTTTCTCCAGGTGCAAGTGTTGGATAGCAGCAGTTTTCGTCAACATTTGCATGTATACCAAAATGCTGAATTGTTTTGATCATGTCTAAAATACTGGAACTCATAGCTTATACATATATGTGTAGCTTATACATATATGTATATAGCATCATGTAGTCTTGTCTGGTTTATAATTTAATCAAGTACCAAGTATTACCAGGGGCAAACCTGTCCCTTTATTCGCTTTCAAAAAAATATAGATAAACTCACCCTCATATGCTCACTCTGTATTTTATATTATTTCATCGAAAGCAAAACTTATTTCATGGACGATATACACATACCGATACAAAAGGGTAGTTCTACCGAAATGTAGTAAATTGGGGAATATTTTTTTTCTAAATTTCAAATACTATTGTTATGGTTTAAATTTTTATCACTGCACTCAATATACATAGATGGCAATTTTTTTTTCTTTTGTGAATTACCCTTTCCAAGCAAAACAAATACTGAGAAACCTCAATTGGCAAGAAGTTCTAGCAAATCTCCAGAGTAAATTCGTCATAGTCCCAGCAGACAAGTCAAAGCTCCCAATAATAAATAATATAATATTCATATGTAAATATTACAATTACCAGATGCTGGTTAAGGAATTGAGCATAAACACACATGTATCATCATCAAATAGGTCTGCTTACTCCCAAACTGCAGGAGTGAGTCATTTATCATCGCGTTCAGCGCTATTTCCGCCATATAGCGACGATACAACTAACAACGATATGATTAGCTGGACATGTGTGACTATCCATGTACAGTCATCATGTAGAGGAAATTATTCTTCCCCTCGTGCTATATAACAGGCATGGTACAAAACTCATGCTGCTCACCAAAACTGCATGTAGTACTCTTGAAGATTTATTTAACAATCAGGTCCATACTTCATGTAGGAACTATTGTCTGGGTCTTTGTGTCTTTGAAAAGGCACTTGTCTAGACACATTTTTGTCCCCAGACTTGACTATTGTATCCCCGGACTTGGCTATTGTATGCATTGTCTCGTGAATAAAATATGAACCAACAATCACAATATGTTTCCCAAGGAAAGGGGTATTTGTCTTTCAACCAATCATAACGACATAACAAAGGTATACTGGACGCCCAAAATGCATAATCACCACACAAAGCTAGATTCATAGCTGGTTCTAGAAGCTGCACCACCAAGCTTCTTTCGATCCTGTTGACGAGGGCCCTTCAGGGGGTAAAAGCATTTTGGGAAAGGCATTGCGTCACTATTTCTAAAAGCCCTGGCATTGAATGTATGTGGATATTGAAAAACTAAAAATGTCTTACGGAAGAGCTTGATGCTAAAGGTCATGCACGTACTGTACAACATGTATCCAAATTGGATTTCACGACCCTCTATACTACAACTCCTCAGGACCTTATTGAATGTCTAAGTTTACTAATAGTACCTGTGTTCAAGAAAACTGATCGCACTGAGATCTATTAATTTCAGAATCCATAAAGCATTCCCTAGCTATATACTACATACAGGGGATATAATTTATGGGATGTTTCTTTGTTTATAGAGTTGCTTGAATTTCTTATTAAAAATATCTTTGTGAAATTTGACCACACAAAGTATCAACAGCATATAGGTATTCCAACGGGTACTAATTGTGCACCTCTGTTGGCTGACCTGTATCTGTTCTCTTATGAATATGATTACATGTATATGCAGGCGCTTTCAAAAACCGATCAATTCAAAGCCCATCCCTTCTCACCAAACGCTATGCTGTGAGTAATTGCTATATAAATGACCCAGTGAAGGATATATATCCACCTTCACTGGATTTGAAGGAAATTACAGATAGCCCAAGAGGCACATCATATTTAGACCTATATCTCTATAACTCTCGTGGACTTTATCGCAATTTCGACGTCATAAACTATCCCTTTCTGGACAATAATATTCCAGTGGGACCTGCATATGGTGTATACATCTCGCCTAGTAGCATTTGCTAGATCCGGTGTTAAATGTGACGATTTTAATCAATCTCACAAAACAATATTACAGAAACTTATCAAACAGGGCTATTCCACCAAGCGCCTCCACTCAAAGTTTCGTATGAACCCATGTAAATCAAGATCTTCATGGTGGTCTTCTGAACAGTCACAATCACAGCTTGACTGAGATACATCATTCTCTAGATGACGACTTTACAACGAATATCATATGGATTAAGAATACTGATCAGCGATACGGATGTGATATTTTGGAACACCATGATGTCTTGCCGGCATCATTGAAAACTGTTGACCGCTTCTCTCTTGCAGGAAACTAGTCTATGTTCATGTATACTAGGATTGTCTTTTGGAATTTGGTGCTGATAGTGTTATAAGGAATATGGAACGTCTTTGGATTATGAACGCGTATATTCTTTAAATAACGACGGCTGAATTATGAATGACGGACCAGATGCTTGTAATTTTGACAGTTATATTTAACGTGTGTGGATTATATACATATATTTTTTTCCAGATTTGTTCCCCCGTGACGAATCAGATGAGAGCTGTAAACCTACAGACCAATTGTTTCACACTAACTTCGGCTTTTGTTTTCAAGCCGATAAATAAATCTAGTATCTGGTATTTTTATATTTCCTAAAAACACTAACTTTGTGTACATTTTTGGAACATGGTCCTGTTTTTGTCTTTACCGGTAGGCGAAATCAGGACTTCTTGTAACAGTACTAAGAAGAAGTAAAAGATACGTAACGGTAAAGACATTTCTATCGTTAACTATTTTTAATATGGCATCTTAATCAGTGATACTATGGATTGTATTATTGATATTATTGGTTTTATTGGTCATCGGATTATCATCATATGATTATAAGATATATATATGAACGGTCAAGACAATTTAAAGGCATACGGACGTATACCCGGTACATCAAATACAACCGGGAATCTGGTGATCAATGGTCTCTTGTAACACGCTCGAACTTTCTTCGATTAATAATGGAAAACATCCTCAGCTAACTAATCACGTGATTTTTGCCCCAGGGCACCCTCTTTTGAATATGTCTTCAAAACTAATAGAACATACCGCTAATGGTAAAGACAAAATTCCTGGGACAGGGTAAAAACTAAACAGAAAACCTTCATATATTTTCAGTTTTAAGATAAATTTTGTTTATACAGGCCAAAATTCTTGCTGGCATACACTATTTCGGCAAATGAAAGAATTCATCTTGTAATTGGGAACCCTAACAAAGCGTAGTAAAGTTTCCCCCAACATTTCACACTTATTCCATCTCAGAGGGTTCAAAGGCAGCTTTCTATAGTGAGAGAGGAATCTGCACTGCCCCTTTTGACGTCAGAGATGACTATAACGACGTCATATTTTATACTGACAATACCATTCACCAAGCCGCGATCCGTTTTCCGCTTTTTACAAACAGCTCCAAATCTAATCTCGCCCACAGGCAACAAAAATGTAATGAGCTGTTACATTATTATGCGCGCGGTGTATTACGCGAAACATGTCACATAATTTAGTTTCTAACTATGCAATTATGTCAACCATGCCATTATATATTTCAATTATGTAATGAATAACATCAGTACGGTATTATATCAAGACAAACGCAAACGAACTCTTTTTGGATAGAGCAGTTTTATTAGTTTCTACAGAAGGTGACGTAGCTTAACATATGGCGATTATTGGCACGACGTATACCAGGGATTACCATTCATGATACATCATGCGCTGATCTGTTAAACCATGGAATACCCTAATGTTTCACATTTTACTACGGCCCCCGCCAATCTCCTGGCTTCGATTGCATATACCTTTCGTCTAAACGGCTGCAGGAATGATCTCTGCCCCACCGTAATAAAAAATGTACGGAAGGAACAGTTCGTATGATTCGATGATATTCCATTGGTTTGGCGTTTTGATTGGCATGGATCACCAGCGCGTGATGGATAATGCATGAATGAAAGAACGTACCGGTTCTATTTTCAGGTTGTAGTCATAGATACCTACCCCTCCCTTCCACGTCATTTTTTCAATGAAAAGTCCGCCATTGTGTTGCTAAGCCGCGTCACAGCTCTGTAAATTTTGTAAAACTGCTCTATCCAAAAAGAGTTCGTTTGCGTTTGTCTTGAAATAATACCGTACTGATGTTATTCATGACATAATTGAAATGTATAATGGCATGGTTGACATAACTGCACAGTTAGAAACTAAATTATGTGACATGTTTCGCGTAATACATTGCGCGCATAATAATGTAACAGCTCATTACATTTTTGTTGCCTGTGGGTGAGATTAGATTTGGAGCTGTTTGTAAAAAGCGGAAAACGGATCGAGGCTTGGTGAATGCATTCCTGCAGCCGTTTAGGCGAAAGGTATATGCAATCGAAGCCAGGAGATTGTGGCAATACGTGTATTGTACATATACATAGGATTATATCATCGTTCTCTTCTCTATTGCTTATTTTATGATGATGTTGCAATATGTATTACTCATGTATTTGCTCGGCCTGTAATAGGTGCATTGCAAATCAATTCAAATTCAAATACTTAGAGCGCCTTACACCATCTGTGGGACGTCGTGGCAATGCAGAGAATGGAACAGTTGTGTAACAACGTTGCATTGTGCCATGGTTTAGCATTCCATAATAACGTCACAACTTCCAACATCCTTGTGGCGCAGTTGTTCAAATTAAAGTCGTAAAGCAAGAAAGTTATAAATTCTAAAATCTGGAAGATTATCATGGAAAAGACCTAAAACTTGCAAAAGACTGCTGGCGATGTGCACTGAACTGGGTAGTATATTACCTGTATATAATAGGAATATTCATAGTTCATAATATTGTCCATTTTGAATAATTAATAAAACTAATGGTGTATTTTCTTGTTAATAAGATTAAAGGTGAACTGAAAAGCTTTCCAATGTTCTGTTAAAATGTCATAAAACAAGAACTTCTATAGTTGTTACAATTATGTGTGGTAATAGTTCTGTGGGTTATTGTTTTATTTTGGGTATATGAGAAGTCAAAACTTATACCGAGAGCCAGAACTTTTAAAAACGTCATCGCTTGCCTCCCGTTGTTTTTGGAACGTCATGACGTTATAGTGGCCCTCGTTCATTCATCCGACGTAGTAATTTTCAATTTTTTTCAATTCAATTCTTTATTGCATACACCCATACAAGGCAGTGCAAAGATATAACATATATATATAACATATAAATAATAGACAGATTCAGTTGGATATGTACAATGTTTTAAGTTCGTAACTGCATGCAATGATAAACATAACCACAGACAGTTCCGCATAAAGACGGAAAATTATTTGTCATTATTGTATGGTATTTTTCATCAGATAACATACATTGTAGTTTCAAAATGTGGAAAATTTCTTTTGATATTGGTAAAAAGCTTTTGACGCAATTCGGCATAGTGTGGGCAATGCAAGAGGAAATGGATTTCATTTTCAACAGCTCCTGTAGAACAATGAGTACAAATTCTTTGTTCATGGGGTATTTTTGGCTTGCAATGTCTACCGGTCTCGACACGCAGCTTATGGTTACTTAGTCTTAAGCGACAGAAGCTTTCCCTATATTTCTTGTTAGTAGTATGAATTAAATAAGGTTCTATGGCATATTTGGTTTTTACTTGGAGATAGCTTTTTAACTTACTGGAGGATTTATTTTCTTCGCTGGTGACAAACAAACTAATCAAATGGGCTGTTACTTTGGCTTTGACGTTTTCAATAACAATACTTCTACTCTGATTGACTTCAACGAGATGCCAGACATTGATTTCTGATGTTAAGGATTGAACTTTCATGAACCAGTTTGGCTTGTTTTTCAAGATAAGTGCCTTACTGGATTCAAAAGCATGAAACAATAAACGAGTTTTTGGTATATTTTTCAACCGATATGTAAAATTAATAAGATTCAGCATGATATCATAAATAAGGGGATGGCTATCCAGTTCAGCACGTACAGCCCAGTTAGATGCATATTTACCTGCACCTAAAACATACTTGCAAAACTTTATATGTACTGATTCAACATGTAATTTATCACAGTTGCTAATACAGGAGAGGTCAGCCCCCGAGATTTCACTACCATACAGTAAGATCGGTTTCACAACAGTATTGAATAGTTTCATGCAATATGGTATGACGTTACATTTGAATAAAACTTGAATGAAGGGGACCACTATAACGTCATAACGTTCCACAAATCAAGAGAGACAAGCGATGCAAGTTTTCAAGACGGATTTATAACAGGATAACTTAAATATTGCTATTAGTACTTTTGCGAACTATATTTGCCCCCAAAACGTATAAAAGTTATGTCACATTAGACAAGATCTATATAAGCAACAATTTAGATAAAATTAAAAGCTTTGCAGTTCACCTTTAATGGGTGAAAATTCATATTGATGGATTTAATTTTGTTTGTTCCGGAAAATACTTGTTGTTATCCACACTGTCTGTACATATCTTTATGTATGTGTTGAGATTTGATTTGACTGGTTTAGTGCAGATGGCTTGCTGTATGAATATAGAGAGATAAATGTATACAAAATAGACTAGTTAGGGCCTACAAAACCGTTTGACAGTCCTTAGCATTCCATTCCATCAGACCATGGATGGTCAAGATGCACCATCCTTGATCAGACCAGAAACCTCATTGTCAAACCCATTCTTAGTTCGCAATCTATTTATAAATTGACTTTTTGGTATGTACAATAAGAATTCTGTTTCACAATGTTGATACAAGCTACATGTATATCTGTGGACAGCTTCTATGGAGTGAGTTCAATCTGGAGTCTTCTCCAGTTCAAATGACATTTCTCCCAGCCTGCATAAATCCTAGACAGTCTCAGATCTGTCACTCAGACCAGAGCAAGAGGCTAGCTCAGATATCAACATCTGGCTATCATTTGTGTTGAAACCTTAATAGTTGTAATGGCAATTTAACCACTTTCTCTGTGGAGAATCTCAGAGGGGAGTCCCCTTATCTGGTTTTTAAATCACCCGTTGGTCCCTTTGATCTCCCGGGTATTTGGAAGATTTTCAGAACAGGGAAAAGGACAGCATGATGGTGAAAAGTTGTCTTGTGTAGTCGAACAAACATGACAGCAAGAAATATATTTGTAAACATTTAATCATATGCCGAGGCTGTAGCCAGAGATCTTTATTCACGAGCCCATATTCACTCTGTGCATTGTAGGTATGGAAAAGCCTCTCATGAATTAAGGGAGTAGAGGACGTTCATTTCTAGAGGTTGAATTTTTTTTTAAATTTCAGGATTTTTTCATCAGGTTAGGAGGAGATGATCCATGGGAAAAAAATAGGGGGTCACCATACTCATTAAAAAAAATATGGTAGCCAAAAACATGTATACCACTTGAAAGCCATAAAACTGAATACATAGGGAAATTTGGATTTTTTCTTCTTTGATGGTCAATAAATCAAACTTCCCAAGGTCAAAATTTTCCCATTTTGCTATACAATACTAAACACATATAGTGCTTGTTAAATATGTAATGAAAACAGGGGGACACCATACTTTCTTAGAAAATATTAGCGGTATAACAGATAAACTGAGCCTTTTCAGTCCTATTTCCAGGAGGGGGTGGGGGTGGGGAATCGGGGTGGGTGTGGAGAATATTATTGAAGTTCCAATTATTAGCCATTCAGAAGTTTTCTTTTTGTTGAAAGTGAATAGGAGTGAATTTGGGGGTATTCCGGAGGAATAATTTTTAACCTATGGAGCACTTTGCACCCTCCAACCGTTGAATTTAAAATGCCAATTTTTTGGTCCGTCCCATCACACTATCGACCCACCAGTAGAACGCATAAATGGTTGTGTTGTGTCTTTTGTTGATTTTTATTCCATTTTGAGATGTCTGCATACTTTTGTTGGGAAATTCAGCTTGTTTTGAAAAATCCGACAAATCACCATGTTGTAGCCCCATAAGAGCAGGGAAATGAACGTCCTCTACTGCCTTAAAGGCACCTCAAAGCATAGTACATGTAGGTATTTTTAACAAATATGGGTTATGAAGAAGTATACATGGGTCAGAGAGTAAAGAAATAGTCCGTTTAACCCCCTGGAGCCAGCAAAATTGTCATGGTGGCCTGCCCCAGCTGAACTTCCAACCGGACTTTTTCACGCATAAGATATAGTAACCAGGGCTTCAGATTACCCCTTGATATATTAAACGTTGTACCCAAATTAGGACTAAAAAAACAACAAAAAAGAATATATCTATTCTTTCTTGTATTGATAATCAAAGTTCAGTTATGTCATTTAAGCGTCATATTTTAGTAAAAGCTTACCTACTTTGTCAGAATCTGTATTTCCACTAATTTGGGTGCGTTTCCCCTGCCCCAAAAATTTTTGCCACGCTGAATAGAGGTTGTGCCAAAATTAGGGCACTTGCTAGCGTCTAGTCCGTCATTCCTAATTCAGCCGTCATCCATTAAAGAATATCCGTTTCCATAATCCGAAGACCTATTCCATATATAACATTATCAGCACCAAATTCAAAAGGACAATCATAGTATACATAAACGTCTGCAAGAGAGAAGCGGTCAACAGTTTTCAATGATGACAACAAGACATCATGATGTTCCGAAATTATAAAATTCGTATTGCTGATCAGTATTCTTAATCCATAATAATCACTGTAAAGTCGTCATCTTGAAATAAACGGGTTCATACGGCCCCTAGCCCCGGGTTAAGCGGAATTAGACACAAGTTACGAAACGTAACGCCATAGATCTTGCACGCTACTCTCGTATTTTGCTATCCGCATGCAATATGTATCACCAAATTTGAGAAACTTTGAGTGGAGGCACTTGTTGGAATAGTCCTGTTTTATAAGTTTCTGCAACAATGTTTTGTGACGTTGATTAAAATTGTCGCATTCACCACAGGATCTAGCAAATGCTACTAGGCGAGGTATGTATACTCCATATGCAGGTCCCACTGGAATATTACTATCCAGAAAGGGATAGTTTACGATGTCGAAAATCTCTTTTGTCATAAATTCGACGATAAGGTCAAAATTAAAATATACTTTGTTCGCGGTAACCTGACTGAACAGAAGTGGTAGCGCCCCGAAACTTTAAAAAAAAATTGTTTATGTTCAAAATGTTCAAAAACACGAAAATCATGCATATGCTTATAAACGATTTGCCAATAGATGTCACTGTCCCCAAAATTTGGAACTGTTTGAGTCACATTTTTATATGCTAATCGAAGACAAGGCCTTATGTATAAGATTATGAGTTCTGTTCAACTATCTTTCTATCCATCCATTAATCCATTAACATTTGTTGTCCGTGCGATATCTGCAGTTCGAAGGTATGGATTGATACCAAACTTTGGATATACATTACCGGCAGGGCAAAGAGGAACCCTATTCATTTGCGGTCAAAGGTCAAGTGTCTTGTGTGCTGTCCTCAGTGCTTTAGAGAGTGGATGGAGGGTATCCGGTCCCATGCTGCTTCAAAGATTTCTTCTTTGAAGTAGCAGGATGCAACTTGGCTGGGTGGTGCTTAGTTGGTTCATCACGATAACGCTGAAATATTGTTGAAAGCGACGTTAAATTCTATTCGGTCACTCACACACTCAAAGGGCAAGGTCACAGTCCCCCCAAACTGAATCTAGTTCTGATTATACTGAGGTTGGACTATTCAGAGTTGTCTCTCCTACATGTATATGGCATTTATCCCATGGAGTTGTCTCCCGTTTGATATATGTCTGAAACAGCTACATTCAGTTAAACAGTTGAGAGATAGAAAGCATGCATTTACTAATTTAACTGGGAAAGGGGTCATTTATGAACTTTATATGTGTTCATTAACTCGAGAACAAAGGTTTACTTCATCACGTTCTTGACATTTTTCTTCATTCATGAAAAATGTTCCCTCCTGAAAGGAATATGGTTGACGGAAAATTAATATTTTCTTGTATTTGACATTTGACAACTTGACCATTTAGATTTTGCCCAAATACCGTGGTGAAGTTCAGATGAATGCTGTTGATCACAGGTATGACAAATACCAATCAATACCAATCATTTATATGATTCCTAGACATCGATATATAAAAAAGCCTATAGGCTCTAGTTGAAAACTTGTTAGGCTGAAAATTTTTTCACACCAGTGCTGATCGCTGCATGACTGGTGTCTGGGCAAACTGTCATTGCTTCGTGTACTCGTCACAGCTCTATGTCAAACAACTAGACTGGCCATTCCCTGTGGTCAATTGGAGCACAATACACACTAGAGCGGTCATTAACGTCTCACAATACACAGTCGCGCGAACAGTTAAGCTATTACCAGCGGGTTACCAGACCACCCTATCATCATCTGTTCAACTTGCCCACATATTTTATGCACTAAATTTTCAAACCTATAATTGAACCATATAGTATTGGAATTTTGATTTCATTATTTAATCAAATACTACTTTCTTAAAAAACTTGAGTGAACTGTTCCACTCAAGTTTGTTTGAAATGTACCTGTTCATTCAAACTTGAGTTACTTTTCACTCAACTTGAGTTAAAACCACTCAAGTTCACTCAACTTGAGTGGGATCGGTTTTCACTCTTATGCTTGAGTAAATGTCTCTCAACTCAAGTTGAGTGAAAAGTAACTCAAGTTGAGTGAAAATCTCACTCAAGTATTGAGTGGGATCAATTTCCACTCTTACTTGAGTGAAATTTCACTCAACTTTTTCTAGAGAGTAGACCCATTACTCAATATTCAAATACAGAAATAACAAAAAATAAATAAAAATTTGATTTGGATTTGATTTACGTATATATGCTAGAAAAGTAACACAGTTTCTCGCCGACTTTTTGTCATCATATACCTCTCGATATTGCAAAACAGATTTGTATTTTGGTCCCTGAAGGCTTCAGTAACTGGCTGTGTTTATGATATTGAATCAAAATCTCCATCCGGTATTGTAAATCCGGGTGGAAGAGAGGGAACACAGCATAATTTATCCTTATCGTCATTAGCACCCTGTCAGATTTTAAAAACAGGATACACTTGACTTGACCGACATAAAATCCTGGACAAGCACTTCACTTTTCACCGGTGGGGTTTCGTTTTCGTGGAAGCAGACCCTTTGTGCATGTAATTAGGTAGATGAAGTGGTAGAATTTAACAACATTCAACCAACTGATAGCCTATACGTTGTTTGCATGTTCACAGTCGTTGATAATTAATAAAACAACGAAAGAGGGTCACAGCCGATTGAAGTGATTCCGTTTTTTACATGAGCTGAGAAATAGCCAGCTCTAAACGGGCGCGCCTTCTGCAAATTGGATCAGGTGGCCCGTCGTCAAATGTGAAATATGTAACCGAAAATATTAAGAACGAATTGCTAGAAATTGACATTATATACTATCAGTATATGATGACAAAAACAAATGAACTGGTTTATGAGATATGTTGTGTTTGAAGTTGCGGATAATATTAATGTTCATGCGCTGTAACGGGCCAGATTGATCGGAGAAAAAGACATGTATGTAAACGAACACACATACATGTGTATGGCAATAATACCATAATTGGTGACGCTCTGGCGGCCATATTGGATATTCACCGGGCAATAAAGTTTCCAATGATCGTTATTATTTTCTAGTTGAGTCAATCATGCCCGTAGAAAAGCAATCTCGTGTCAAAAAGCGACTCAAGTTGTCAAATAGTCGCAGGGGGGTACTGTATATATTTTGGCGGCCATATTGGATTTATGCTAATTAAGAGCCTTCCACCTCCTGTAGAAATGAGCTCCCCTTCCGAGATCATTCCTTTTGCCCAAATGAGCCTCTGTGCAAAATATCATTATGGTGCTTTATTCCAGTCGGTCACGATCTTGATCTTAAGCCATCGGACTACTAGGGGTGCACTCCGGAGATTCTTTTATTCGGCATGGAATAGACTATGGGTCCGTTTTTAGGCCACCAGCTGTCGCAAAACCTTCAACCCAAATCACTTATATATATATATTTTCTGAAAGAGCATGATGAAACTATTATTTTAAGATATAACACTGCTATGTTATAGAAAAATTTAACTCGAACATCCTCCTCCATGCTTGCTTCATTTTTCCTAGAAAACCCCTTAAAAATGTCGAAAAATGGTCAAATTCGGCTCAATTTCCAGAAAAATCTGTAAGAGCGATTTCAATTAAACTTCTTACTCACGTTCCCTGGTCCGGTCTCAACTTAAAAGGCAAAAAAAAGGGGATGTTAACCTAACCGTTTTTTGTCAGATTTTCTTCCCGTAAATGAGTCCCGATTTTTAGGCACACCCAAGGGGCATAACTGAGGCAGGACAAACTTTACTCCATGATCCCGATCAGCGTGTAGACGAAGCCAGCACTCGATTTGTACGTACTGGTTTGCAGCGTTGATAATGCTGAATAGGATGGCATTATAGATATAAGCTATTAAGAAGACAAGAAGAATTATGATGTAGCAGAACAAGGGCAGTCTATCGTATTATGAAATTAGAGAGGGGCCATTACTACGAAACTGCGGAAGGCCACCTAGGGACAATATCGCGCTGGACGCTGTCGTTACTGAATTCTGGGGGACTTGCCGAGTCTGTCACAGTCAAACGACTCCTTTTCGATCTAACCGGGAAACAACCACATGACATGAATAAACAACCCCGGAAGCTCTGGTCCTCGTTGCTAGGGTAGTTAGCTTCTAACCCCGATGTAAGCTCAGATTTGATTGGTCCCGGAAATAGAAACCGGGTTCATAAGAACATCTCCATATATGGTGTTACTAATTGGATGCTTTCGTAGTCCTTTTTATGGACGGTCTATTTAATGTTACCATGTCCCTTTTATTTGATACCATAATAAGATACCATAATACCTTCACTGAATGGAGCCTGAATGACTGACTAGCAAAAAATGAGAAAAGAAATGCTCATGGAGGTGGCCATCTTCTTACAACGGTCTGCACAGAATGCTACAGTAGTATTGCGGGTTCCGAACCACTGGAGTTGCGGATCGCTTTCCTAATGAACGCCAACTAAGATTTATAGCGTCTCCCTTCCGTCAACGATATGCCAACGACAAATACATTTCCCTGTTGGTAACTCGAACATCTCCATGGCACACTTATTATTACCTTTGTGCCCTATTGGACCTTCATTAACTTGAGAAAATGGGCCGCCATGAACAAAACTACCATAATCGATGTTGTGATCATCATCCCTGTATATGTAATGGACGGGGATTTTTAGGCGCTACCGGGATTCGATCCGGGGTCCTCTTACTTGCCACACCAGCGCTCTATCGACTGAGCTAAAGGGAAATTCCCGCTAGCTGTGAGCTAGTACAAGCACTGGTGCAAGTGCCTCCCGTTACATTTTCACGGGATCTATTATGACGAAAATGCCCATCTTCTTGACCCTCGATTTCAGGCGATTTTGAGGCTCCATAGGGATAATTTTAACGTCTGTAATTAATATAGTACAAGCACTATACTGAGGTAAGGACTATAGAGGGTGATGTCTAATCTATACTTACTCGCGACCGAGTCGGTGATAATAGCTCCTGTGAGAGCTAATGTTTTACGATTTTACAAATCGATTTTAAATAAAGTTTCTTATCTTATCTTATCTTATATGACCGACGAAGAGCCATTTAGTCTGCAATTTCTGTATTTTAGGATGACTAGAGGGTGATGTCTAATCTATACTACATGTATACTGAGGTAAGGATGACTAGAGGGTGATGTCTAATCTATACTGTACTGTGGTAAGGGTGATTAGAGGGTGATGTCTAATCTATACTATACTGAGTTAAGGATGACTAGAGGGTGATGTCTAATCTATACTATACTGTGGTAAGGATGACTAGAGGGTGATGTCTAATCTATACTATACTGTGGTAAGGATGATTGGAGGGTGATGTCTAATCTATACTATACTGAGTTAAGGATGACTAGAGGGTGATGTCTAATCTATACTATACTGTGGTAAGGATGATTGGAGAGTGATGTCTAATCTATACTATACTGAGGTAAGGACTATAGAGGGTGATGTTTAATCTATACTATACTGAGGTAAGGAGGACTAGAGGGTGATGTCTAATCTATACTATACTGTGGTAAGGATGATTGGAGGGTGATGTCTAATCTATTCTATACTGAGGTAAGGACTATAGAGGGTGATGTCTAATCTATGCTATACTGTAGGGATGACAAGAGGGTGATGTCTAATCCATACTATACTGTGGTAAGGATGATTGGAGGGTGATGTCTAATCTATTCTATACTGAGGTAAGGCCTATAGAGGGTGATGTCTAATCTATACTATACTGTGGTAAGGATGATTGGAGGGTGATGTCTAATCTATACTATACTGTGCTAAGGATGATTGGAGGGTGATGTATAATCTATACTATACTGATGTAAGGATGATTAGAGGGTGATGTCCATACTATACTGAGGTAAGGATGACTAGAGGGTGATGTCTAATCTATACTATACTGAAGTAAGGATGACTAGAGGCTGATGTCTAATCTATACTATACTGAGGTAAGGATGTCTAGAGGGTAATGTCTAATCTATACTATACTTAGGTAAGGATGACTAGACGGTGATGTCTAATCTATACTATACTGAGGTAAGGATGACAAGAGGGTGATGTCTAATCTATACTATACTGAAATAAGGATGACTAGAGGCTGATGTCTAATCTATACTATACTGAGGTAAGGATGACTGGAGGGTGATGTCTAATCTATACTATACTGAGGTAAGGATGTCTAGAGGGTGATATCTAATCTATACTGTACTGAGGTAAGGATGACTAGAGGCTGATGTCTAATCTATACTATACTGAGGTAAGGATGACTAGAGGGTGATGTCTAATCTATACTATACTGTGGTAAGGACGACTAGCGGGTGGTGTCTAATCTATACTATACTGAGGTAAGGATGACTAGAGGGCGATGTCTAATCTATACTATACTGAGGTAAGGATGACTAGAGGGTGATGTCTAATCTATACTATACTGAGGTAAGGATGACTAGAGGGTGATGTCTAATCTATACTATACTGTGGTAAGGATGTCTAGAGGGTGATGTCTAATCTATACTATACTGAGGTAAGGATGACTAGAGGGTGATGTCTAATCTATACTATACTGAGGTAAGGATGACTAGAGGGTGATGTCTAATCTATACTATACTGTGGTAAGGATGACTAGAGGGTGATGTCTAATCTATACTATACTGAGGTAAGGATGACTAGAGGGTGATGTCTAATCTATACTATACTGAGGTAAAGATGACTAGAGGGTGATGTGTACACTATACTGAGGTAAGGAGGACTAGAGGGTGATGTCTAATCTATACTATACTGTGGTAAGGATGACTAGAGGGTGATGTCTAATCTATACTATACTGAGGTAAGGATGACTAGAGGGTGATGTCTAATGTATACTATACTGAGGTAAGGATGACTAGAGGGTGATGTGTACACTATACTGAGGTAAGGAGGACTAGAGGGTGGTGTCTAATGTATACTATACTGAGGTAAGGATGACTAGAGGGTGATGTCTAATCTATACTATACTGAGGTAAAGATGACTAGAGGGTGATGTGTACACTATACTGAGGTAAGGACTAGAGGGTGATGTCTAATCTATACTATACTGTGGTAAGGATGACTTGAGGGTGATGTCTAATCTATACTATACTGAGGTAAGGAGGACTAGAGGGTGATGTCTGATCTATACTATACTGTGGTAAGGATGACTAGAGGGTGGTGTCTAATCTATACTATACTGAGGTAAGGATGACTAGAGGGTGATGTCTAATCTATACTTTACGGAGGTAAGGATGGCTAGAGGGTGGTGTCTACACTATACTATACTGTGGTAAGGATGACTAGAGGGTGATGTGTACACTATACTGAGGTAAGGAGGACTAGAGGGTGGTGTCTAATCTATACTATACTGAGGTAAGGATGACTAGAGGGTGATGTCTAATCTATACTATACTGAGGTAAAGATGACTAGAGGGTGATGTGTACACTATACTGAGGTAAGGAGGACTAGAGGGTGATGTCTAATCTATACTATACTGTGGTAAGGATGACTAGAGGGTGATGTCTAATCTATACTATACTGAGGTAAGGATGACTAGAGGGTGATGTCTAATCTATACTATACTGAGGTAAGGATGACTAGAGGGTGATGTGTACACTATACTGAGGTAAGGAGGACTGGAGGGTGATGTGTACACTATACTGAGGTAAGGATGACTAGAGGGCGATGTCTAATCTATACTATACTGTGGTAAGGATGACTAGAGGGTGATGTCTAATCTATACTATACTGAGGTAAGGAGGACTAGAGGGTGATGTCTAATCTATACTATACTGAGGTAAGGATGACTAGAGGGTGATGTCTAATCTATACTATACTGAGGTAAGGATGACTAGAGGGTGATGTCTAATCTACACTATATTGAGGTAAGGAAGACTAGAGGGTGATGTCTAATCTATACTATACTGTGGTGAGGGTGGTGTCTAATCTATATTATACTGAGATAAGGATGACTAGAGGGTGATGTCTAATCTATACTGTAAGGATGACTGGAGGGTGATGTCTAATCTATACTATACTGATGTAAGGATGACTAGAGGGTGATGTCTAATCTATACTATACTGAGGTAAGGAGGACTAGAGGGTGATGTCTAATCTATACTATACTGTGGTAAGGGTGACTAGAGGGTGATGTCTAATCTATACTGTAATGTGGTAAGGATGACTAGAGGGTGATGTCCAATCTATACTATACTATACTATATACTATACTGTGATAAGGATGACTAGAGGGTGATGTCTAATCTATACTATACTGTGGTAAGGGTGACTGGAGGGTGGTGTCTAATCTATATTATACTGAGGTAAGGATGACTAGAGGGTGATGTCTAATCTATACTGTAAGGATGACTGGAGGGTGATGTCTAATCTATACTATACTGTGGTAAGGATGACTAGAGGGTGATGTCTGATCTATACTATACTGTGGTAAGGATGATTGGAGGGTGATGTCTAATCTATACTATACTGAGTTAAGGATGACTAGAGGGTGATGTCTAATCTATTCTAAACTGAGGTAAGGACTATAGAGGGTGATGTCTAATCTATACTATACTGTGGTAAGGATGATTGGAGAGTGATGTCTAATCTATACTATACTGATGTAAGGATGATTAGAGGGTGATGTCTATACTGTACTGAGGTAAGGATGACTAGAGGGTAATGTCTAATCTATACTATACTGTGGTAAGGATGATTGGAGGGTGATGTCTAATCTATACTATACTGAAGTAACTATACTGAGGTAAGGATGACTAGAGGGTGATGTCTAATCTATACTGAAGTAAGGATGACTAGAGGCTGATGTCTAATCTATACTATACTGAGGTAAGGATGTCTAGAGGGTGATGTCTAATCTGTACTATACTTAGGTAAGGATGACTAGAGGGTGATGTCTAATCTATACTATACTGAGGTAAGGATGACAAGAGGGTGATGTCTAATCCATACTATACTGAAGTAAGGATGACTAGAGGCTGATGTCTAATCTATACTATACTGAGGTAAGGATGTCTAGAGGGTGATGTCTAATCTATACTATACTTAGGTAAGGATGACTGGAGGGTGATGTCTAATCTATACTATACTGAGGTAAGGATGTCTAGAGGGCGATGTCCAATCTATACTTTGCTGAGGTAAGGATGTCTAGAGGGTGATATCTAATCTATACTATACTGAGGTAAGAATGACTAGAGGGTGATGTGTAATCTATACTATACTGAGGTAAGGAGGACTAGAGGGTGATGTCTAATCTATACTATACTGTGGTAAGGATGACTAGAGGGTGATGTCTAATCTATACTATACCGAGGTAAGGATGACTAGAGGGTGATGTCTAATCTATACTATACTGAGGTAAGGATGACTAGAGGGTGATGTGTACACTATACGGAGGTAAGGAGGACCAGAGGGTGGTGTCTAATCTATACTATACTGAGGTAAGGATGACTAGAGGGTGATGTCTAATCTATACTATACTGAGGTAAAGATGACTAGAGGGTGATGTGTACACTATACTGAGGTAAGGATTACTAGAGGGTGATGTCTAATCTATACTATACTGTGGTAAGGATGACTAGAGGGTGATGTCTAATCTATACTATACTGTGGTAAGGATGACTAGAGGGTGGTGTCTAATCTATACTATACTGAGGTAAGGATGATTAGAGGGTGATGTCAAATCTATACTTTACGGAGGTAAGGATGGCTAGAGGGTGGTGTCTACACTATACTGAGGTAAGGAGGACTAGAGGGTGATGTGTACACTATACTGAGGTAAGGATGACTAGAGGGTGATGTCTAATCTATACTATAATGAGGTAAGGATGACTAGAGGGTGATGTCTAATCTATACTATACTGAGATAAGGATGACTAGAGGGTGATGTCTAATCTACACTATATTGAGGTAAGGATGACTAGAGAGTAGTGTCTACACTATACTGAGGTAAGGAGGACTAGAGGGTGATGTATACACTATACTGAGGTAAGGAGGACTAGAGGGTGATGTCTAATCTATACTATACTGAAGTAAGAATGATTAGAGGGTGATGTCTAATCTATACTGTAAGGATGACAAGAGGGTGATGTCTAATCTATACTATACTGAGGTAAGGATGACTAGAGGGTGATGTCTAATCTATGCTATACTGAGGTAAGGATAACTAGAGGGTGATGTCTAATCTATACTATACTGAGGTAAGGATAACTAGAGGGTGATGTCTAATCTATACTATACTGAGGTAAGGATGACTAGAGGGTGGTGTCTAATCTATACTATACTGAGGTAAGGATGATTAGAGGGTGATGTCTAATCTATGCTATACTGAGATAAGGAGGACTAGAAGGTGATGTCTAATCTATGCTATACTGTGGTAAGGATGTCTAGAGGGTGATGTCTAATCTATGCTATACTGAGGTAAGGATGACTAGAGGGTGATGTCTAATCTATACTATACTGAGGTAAGGATGACTAGAGGGTGATGTCTAATCTATGCTATACTGAGGTAAGGATGACTAGAGGCTGATGTCTAATCTATGCTATACTGAGGTAAGGATGACTAGAGGGTGATGTCTAATCTATGCTATACTGAGGTAAGGATGACTAGAGGGTGATGTCTAATCTATACTATACTGTGATAAGGATGACTGGAGGGTGATGTCTAATCTATACTATACTGAGATAAGGACTAGAAAGTGATGTCTGATCTATACTATACTGTGGTTAGGTTGTCTAGAGGGTGATGTCTAATCTATGCTATACCGAGATAAGGAGGACTAGAAGTTGATGTCTAATCTATGGTATACTGTGGTAAGGATGTCTAGATGGTAAGGATGTCTAGAGGGTGATGTCTAATCTATACTATACTGAGATTAGGAGGACTAGAAGGTGATGTCTAATCTATGCTATACTGTGGTAAGGATGTCTAGAGGGTGATGTCTAATCTATACTATACTGTGGTAAGGATGACTAGAGGGTGGTGTCTAATCTATGCTATACTGAGGAAAGGATTACTACAGGGTGATGTCTAATCTATGCTATACTGAGGTAAGGATGTCTAGAGGATGATGTCTAATCTATACTGTGGTAAAGACTATAGAGGGTGATGTCTTATGTATACTATACTGTGGTAAGGACGACTAGAGGGTGATGTCTAATCTATACTATACTGAGGTAAGAATGACTAGAGGGTGATGTCTAACCTATACTATACTGTGGTAAGGATGACTAAAGGGTGATGTCTAATCTATACTATACTGTGGTAAGGATGACTAGAGGATGATGTCTAATCTATACTATACTGTGGTAAGGATTACTACAGGGTGATGTCTAATCTATACTGTACTGAGGTAAGGATTACTACAGGGTGATGATGTCTAGAGGATGATGTCTAATCTATACTGTGGTAAAGACTATAGAGGGTGATGTCTTATGTATACTATACTGTGGTAAGGACGACTAGAGGGTGATGTCTAATCTATACTATACTGAGGTAAGAATGACTAGAGGGTGATGTCTAACCTATGCTATACTGAGATAAGGATGACTAGAGGATGTCTAATCTATACTATACTGTGGTAAAGACTATAGAGGGTGATGTCTTATCTATACTATACTGTGGTAAGGACGACTAGAGGGTGATGTCTGATCTTTTTACTATACTGTGGTAAGGATGACTAGAGGGTGATGTCTAATCTTTACTATACTTGGGTAAGAAGGACTAGAGGGTGATTTCTAATTTTTACTAAACAAGCCAAACGTTATTGTAAAACAACACTCCAGTGTAGTAGTTCGTTTTCAATATGTTTTGACTGAAACAATTTATACACGTGAATTCCACGACAAATGAGTCTACACATGTACGATATATGACTTCTAATATAAAGTACAGTAAAAAATGAGGCCGAAATTAAAATATTACATCGTCTTAAACTGGCGATTTTCGGGCATTTCCGGAATTATCGTAATACGTCGCCTTCTGATTGGTCATTTGTCCTGCTTATGGAAGACATGCGTGCGGCGCATGGTCACCGCTTGACCAGTTTTGCTTTAGAGCGTCCCATCCTCAAATAACGCCATAAAAGTGGAAAGGCTGTTCCCATTTAAACAGTAGACGATGTCGAGATGATCAGGGGAGGGACAATATCACGCTGGACGCTGTCGTTACTGAATTCTGGGGGACTTGCCGAGTCTGTCACAGTCAAACGACTCCTTTTCGATCTAACCGGGAAACAACCACATGACATGAATAAACAACCCCGGAAGCTCTGGTCCTCGTTGCTAGGGTAATCGACTTCTAACCCCGATGTAAGCTCAGATTTGATTGGCCCCTGAAATAGAAATCAGGTTCATAAGAACATTTCCATATATGGTGTTTACTAATGGGATGTTTTCCTGGTCCTTGTTATGGATGGTCTATCTAATGTTAAAATGCCCCTTTTATTTGATATCATAATAAGATACCATAACACCTTCAGTGATTGGAACCTGAATGACTGACCAGCAAAAAATGAGAAAAAAAAAATGCTCATGGAGGTGGCCATCTTTTTACAACAGTCTGCACAGAATGCTACAGTAGTTTTGTGGGTTCCGGACCACGGGGATTTACTGATCGCTTTTCTGATAAACGCCAGATATTTCTTGCAATAAAATATCTGTGTAAATCTTTTCTAGGTTTATTCATGTTATGGGAACGTCTGGTTCTGTAAACTCAAATAAATATCGAACAACCGACCCGTGCTGTTCGTTTCTCGGTCAGTTCGGCAAGATAATGCTTCCGGTACGAAGCAATGGACAATTGACGCATGCGTCTTCTTAAACAACAACAACAATTTTCTTCAGTGTTAAATCTATGCGAAATAAGGAGGTTTAAGTGGTAATTTCAGTATTTATTTCAGTGATAGAATCATATTAATGGTAGAACAAAATATATCATGATCTTAACTTGCCAGCATTGTAAGATATATGCCACAACAAAGATGTTCATTCCGGATCAACGAAATACGCACCGTTTGTCCCGTGTGATTATGTGATAGAAGATTGTGACATTGGTGACTTTGCACACGGACAAAATGCCGGAGGGCAAATTATTGTTTTAGTATAATTTTAAGTCCCAGCAAGGGATGGTCTTCAACCCCTCACCAAAGGTTTCAGAATTTTCATCATTTGGGGTGGGGTCAGTGGGCAAAAGCTATTTTATTTCACATCAGATTATTATTTACTAATTTGTCATGCAGTTTTTTGGGAAGATAGGACATAAATGCAAAATTTTTAAATTCTGACCGAAAAATCGTCCAAAAATGCCTTTGAAAATGACGTCACTGTGACGTCATCATGGCGGCCATCTTGGATTTTTAAAATTTCCCAGCAGAGCCTGAGCCAAATATATAGTGTAGTAACTTTAAGAACTTCAACCTAAACTTTTTGGGACCGTAATGTTACAAGTCTCATCTTAGATAGCACCAGTTCATCATTTAACATGGCCGGTTTTTAGTTCAGCCCGGCCCCACGTTCAAATGTGCTCCGCGACTCCTGTTTTGTGCCCACCCCTCTTTGGATAAGGCCATGCAGTGTCCGCTGTGCACTGTCCTTAGTCAGCCTGGCTTAGATCTAATAGCCAAAAAAAAGATCAGCTTTTTCCATTAAAAACATACCACTGTTCCCAAGAACGGTCAATTCATGGGGGCATATCCTGTTTCTTTCTAAGGGAAAATTACCTAAATCTGAACCTTAACTGACCACAGCCATCTGCATCGGACAGAATTACGTGACAGCTGGCTGTTCCCGCTCGTAACCGGGGTACGGCTCCCATAATTTTAACATTAGGAATTACAGATAAATTGCCGTAAATAACAAAAAGATGTATGTATTCCCGGTGCTCGATTTTCAGAAATTATCGGATGATGCCTAGTTCCCAAAACATTGAAGTTTCAGAAATTTCCGATGTACAAAACTCAATTTATTGAGAAAACCGGGCGCCAGACAATGTTGTAGCATGGGAACCCGTATAGGCCCTACCCCAGTTGCGCGGGTCAGCAGATGGAACAGCTGATCAATATTGTTCTCCGCTCTGGTTTGCGAGAATTGTTTACTACTCAACAACATGCTTTCGCCTGTAATTGGAAGACCTTTTTTTCTGGAGACACATTTTGATTGGATTACATTTTGAATTTATCCACGACATTTGTCATATAAGAGTACCGGTATGCTAATAGGCTGAAAATGACTGACCAATAGGATGCACAATATCATATCAAAAAAATTGGGATTTATTGGGGAGGGGGGGGGGGGGTTGTGAGCGGTGGTATTAGGTCTTATAACCACAAGCTTCATATAAATCCACAAAGAGACCCCATATTTTGACACTTCACCCTAATACCGCCCCCCCCCCCACCCACCCATAAAAAACCCTGTTTTGCGGGCCTGTGGCCGAAACTTTACTGGTGTCTATTCCAGTGTGAACGTACCTTTGTTTGGCGTCTCCTCTTTTTCTTGTGTTGATTTCGTCGTAATCTTCTGCCGACTCTTTCCGTCAAGGCGGAGAATATCATACGGATGTGTTTAAGGGACACCATCTGCCTGAGGGTGAGGCGAGGGCGGTCACCCCCAGCCTGGCGATCCCGCGGGGGATCAGACATTACCGCTTGTATAAAACCCTTGAAATACAACACAAAATACATACCGGTACAAGTGTAAGAAATAACACTCTGTGCTGATGTAGTCGAGTGGGCTAGAGCGCATGCATATATACTGCCGGCGATTTGGTGCCAAATTCTGAGGGCGCGGGTTCGAGTCTCGCGCCCTGCTACTTTCTAAATGGAATTAGTAGATGTGCCATTATTCTGTCTATCAAAGGAGTATAGTAAATTCACGTACCAGTAACCTAGACTCCGATCTCCCTCTTTGGAAACTGAGGACGCCGAGTGATCTAGCGCGCTTGCATTTTTTAACTGATGGGGATTTTATGCTAAATTCTGAGGGCGCGGGCTTGAGTCTCACACGAGACTGGCCTATCCAGCACTAGTGTTTGTGTAACTCGCAATAGAGAATTCCATGGAAATGATCCGAACATGACAAATTATTCCACCTTTTTAGTTGGTTCCCATGAAAGTTGAAGAAATTTTAGACGTGATTTTTTCGAGTTTTATTATTTAATTATATACATATAGGCCCCCTATAACGGTTTCGGGCCCTGAAATGATGGCCGTGAGAAGATAGGCTGTGCATAACTATTGGTTATAATATGCCTTATATAAGTTGGCTATAAAGTTACGGTAGGTCTAATTAATGTATTCCTTTATTACACTCAGCATGACACTCAGAGTTGGGTAAACCGCTATTGCTCTCTATCTATTGTTGTATTTGTGATATATAGTTGGTCTGTGCCTTTGTCTCTTGTAGGCTTTATAATGTAAAATTGGGTACAATAAATTGAATTGAATTGAAAATTGAATTGAGTTAAATATTAGGCATACGACTATTGGTGACCGAATATTTCCAGCTGAACAGAAAAATATACGGAGTGCACCCGTAAATTGTTGATACCGTACGTACCCTATACAAATTTTCATGGGATTGCCAAGAATAAACAATTCTCATATTTCGGGCGCTGTTAATAACAGTTCTTACCGTACCTTTTGATGGTAATTTCCTGGATGTGTACCTCTTGTGGCCTCTGCGTGATCCCGAATAAGGTCCAGGTCGCAAATATGGCCGACGGACCGTAGCAACAGGAATAAACAACTGGACGTCATTGTCACTACGCGAAACCTCTGTGACGTCTATTTCGAATTTGAACGTCGTAGTGAACGGACGTCAGCGCTATGAGCTCCTGAAGGCGACGACTTAATACACATTGAATTACTGCTGGGAATCAGTATATAAGTGCGAATCAATTCAGCAGATCGGATCACAGCTAAATATAGACTGGACCCAGCCCTGTTTCGTAATGTATTCTAAAGGGGAAACAAAATGAACTAACTTTACCTAAAGAAATGCTTGAAACAGGGACTGAACGGAACGTCACAAGGGGGCTAACCTTGCAAGAAAAAATGCACAATATACTGTACATTTTTTGTCACCAATGAAAACTCCGTATTCTGACCCCGCCACCAACTCAAAGGATTTGATTGGTCCGTTCATATGCGCACGTTGAAAGCAATGCGTTCATGTTACGTCAACAATGAGAATGACGTTACTACCATGACCTACAACAGTGGGAATGACGTTATAGCCGTGACTTCATAGTATGGCATTCGAATGAAATTCATACAAATATTGCGACCGACGGTAAAAACATATCAATTGTCCAGGCTAACCACGCCTGTAGATGGATCTTTACAAGACGAAATAGATCAAAACGTCCAGTTTCTATTTCAAATATTTTTTTTCATTTTATTTATTTATCAAACATATATTTATTAAAGGTCATTTTATTATTATTTAATAGTACATATGAAATAGAGACTTATCCAGTCTAAGCTAAATAGCGCCAACTAGAATATCACATGAAAAACGGAAAACGGAGGCAAAAAGCCACAACTGGAAGTCAAAATGGATTCCTCTAATATCTCTGGAGATAAGGACATAAGCCTCGCCGATGTTCCTTTCCTGGAATGGAAATCGAGTGACTTGAACCTATCAGATATTGCAAAGTTATATCAAGACCAGTGCATCCGGGCTACATTGAAGCAACTAACAAAACAATCGAAGGCTCGCCTTGCAGAGTATGAAAAATTCGCAGAAAACCTGAACGAACCAAGCGCCAAGATGATTTTATGCAGAACATCTCGGGATAGGCTGAAACCTTGGATAAAAGCTTTCCACTTGCGCTACTTTGAACAACTGGGGAAAAAGGGACGAGTTTTCTGTAACATGGTCTCCCGAACCAAGAGATTGCTCTCCTGAAACGCTGAAGTGTATTGCAATTGGGGTGATGCTCTCAAACAAGGCCGGTACATTGTTCAAGATCCTGCTCCATCTCAAAACAGGATTCAATACAGATACAGGAAAACCACATCAACTGTTTCAAAAACATGAATCTGAAAAAACTAAAACAACTCACTCAAAACATCTGTTATGCTGTCAGTGATTCAGTCGCATATTCTACAGAAAATAACACTAATAACACTGAACCAAAAAAAAATAGTCAACAATGCCAAGTATACGATGACAACACCGATCAAAAAGAACTTCTTAAGTCCGTGCAGACGTTGTTTAATCTATATCAATAGCAATTCTTTAAATTAAGGAAACGCCGCAGGCATCGAAGACTGCATCTCAACCCACCAAAAACGAGTATACGAGTTGTCAGAGCATTTCCATCATAGCTCTCTAGATTTGTATCTAATACCGCTTATGCCGGTGCTAGGGGCCGTGTGGTCATATCATCCAAGTTGCCACATGAACAGGTACAATAAAAGCGTGCCTGAGATACAACAGTAGTATGCAATGCGCAAGTAAAGTCATTAGCTCCTCACTGCGCATGCGCAGAACCTGTTTTGACGTCACAATTGGGGGCGGTTGGGGAGGTGCGCATGCGTGAGTTTGATGTGAGTGGGTGGGTTCAAAATGGCGGCACTTTTTATTTTCCCCCGACCACTGAAAGTCCGTCATTTTGAACCCACCCACTCACCCCGTGCACTGATTGACCTGGTATGTGAGTGGGTGGGTTCAAAATGGCGGCTTATGGTGTTGTAAAACTGCCGCCATTTTGAACCCACCCACTCACCCCGTGCACTGATTGACCTGGTATGTGAGTGGGTGGGTTCAAAATGGCGGCACCTTATTTTACACACACAACACCATAAGCCGCCATTTTGAACCCACCCACTCACCCCGTGCACTGATTGACCTGGTATGTGAGTGGGTGGGTTCAAAATGGCGGCTTATGGTGTTGTGTGTGTAAAATAAGGTGCCGCCATTTTGAACCCACCCACTCACATACCAGGTCAATCAGTGCACGGGGTGAGTGGGTGGGTTCAAAATGGCGGCACCTTATTTTACACACACAACACCATAAGCCGCCATTTTGAACCCACCCACTCACATACCAGGTCAATCAGTGCACGGGGTGAGTGGGTGGGTTCAAAATGGCGGCACTTTTTTCACCGGTGTCAGTCAGTGTGTGAGTGGGTGGGTTCAAAATGGCGGCTTATGGTGTTGTGTGTGTAAAATAAGGTGCCGCCATTTTGAACCCACCCACTCACCGGTGTCAGTCAGTGTGTGAGTGGGTGGGTTCAAAATGGCGGCTTATGGTGTTGTGTGTGTAAAATAAGGTGATGTGAGTGGGTGGGTTCAAAATGGTGGATACTCAACTCCCATCCCCGTAAAACCAAGCCGCCATTTTGAACCCACCCACTCACACACTGACTGACACCGGTGAGTGGGTGGGTTCAAAATGGCGGCACAACCGGTGAGTGGGTGGGTTCAAAATGGCGGCTTGGTTTTAAAGGGGGTGGGAGGTGAGTATCCACCATTTTGAACCCACCCACTCAATAGTGAAAAACGTATAAAAGGAGTCGATTTTTAGGGTAGGGGTGTATTTCAATCTGACTTACCTGACCTGTCTGCCTGCCTGCCTGCCTGCCTGCCTGCTTGCCTATCCGCTTGTATGAGACGAAAAGCATGAGACGTGGAGAAGATTTTCCCATTGACCCAGCAGTACCTCCAGTTGAAGTCTTGCCTGAAGATGAGCGTGTGAGGGCCATTTATCAACGTCACTGGGCAACCATACGCCGTTGTTATCACCGTGATCGTCGTCTTTTGGATTTGTACAATTTTCGCTTGGAGGACCTCACGTATCTCACTACTTACGCCGAGAACATTTTCCAAGATCAGGTCACTGCCTTCAAATTGAATGTGACATTTGGGTATATCTTACGGCACAAAAAGACGGACCAACTGCGGTATTTCTATCCCAGTAATAATTCGTATGTGTTTGACCAGCCATTCACCATCACGGATGCGATTTCTATGGAGCCGGTGGTCGAGCAACTCACTACATTAGACCCGTTGGAGTGGGCTCGGTTGCAACGCCCCAATACACAATGGTTGGTGGAAATGGTGACCAACGTCACATTTTTCGTCACGAAAATCAGAGATCATCCTATCGGTGCTCCTGTACTACTTCCTCCGTGGTTGCTTCGTCGACGCGGCCTGTATGCATTAACAGCAGGGAGAAATGGGCCCTACAAAGACCGGAAATGTCTGTTTCGGTGTTTAGCCGTGCATGTGGACGAGTGTGACCCCAAGTCGTGTGACACAGTGGCCGATGGCTATTGGGAAGAGTATTTAGAGCAGCAAGACATGGATAAGCGGCACTTCCGTGGAGTGCCGTTCAAGAATTTGGATGACGTGGAAACACTATTTGACATTAATATCTTTGTCTATCGATTACGATGCGAGGACGATATATTTGTGGCTGAATTGGTTCGGCGATCAACAGAACGGTATGCTGCTACGATGAAAGTCAATGTGTTCGACCACGGTGGGGTGAGTCATTTTTCGCTCATCTCTAATATGAGCCAGTACGCTCAGTCTTTCAGTTGTGGTCAATGCCATCAGGTGTTTCATCGCTCCTACGACTTACACCGCCACGAGAAAATCTGTGACAACAGTGTCAAGCGAGTGTATCCGGGTGGCGTGTATCATAATGCACCTACTATTTTCCAGGAACTGGCCGATGAGGGTGTGATGATACCGGAAGAGGACCGTTATTTTCCCTACCGGGCGTGTTACGATTTCGAGGCCCTGTTGGAGCCCATGGACATGTTTTCAGCGAAAACGCAGTGGACGCAGCGCCATATTCCTCTGAGTGTCAGTATTTCCAGCAACGTACCAGGCTATGACGCTGCTCCGGTGTGTTTCATGTCCACGGGGGACTCCCATGAGTTGATTACCCGCATGATGGAGTATTTAGAGCAAGTCAGTGCGGCTAGTACGGAATTGTTGGTGGCCAAGTTCCATGACGTACTGGACCAACTGGACGACCGCATTCCTGTACCCGGTGTAGCGTTCAGCGATGATGAAGAATCCGAGTCCGAGTCCGAGTCCGAGTCCGAGTCCGAGTCCCTGCAGTCGCAGCCTCTGCAGGCGCAGGATGTTCCGTTACCTAAACCGTATGCGGAAAAACTGAAAGCCCGGTTCGTGCAGTACCTGACTCAGTTACCGGTGCTCGGATTTAATTCGGGCCGTTACGATCTGAACATGGTCAAGGAATTTCTCTACCCTTACTTGGCCCAGGCGAATACCATCAAGTCCGTGATCAAGAAGATCAACAACCATATGGCCCTCACTACCACGTCACTGCATTTCCTCGATGTGCGAAATTACCTGGCACCCAATTGTAGTTATGATGCGTGGGTCAAGGCCTATAACTGTACCCAGACGAAAGGTTACTTTCCTTACACCCATATGACGAGCCTGGACCGCTTAGAAGACACCCAGTTGCCACCCCGCGAAGCGTTTTACAATGACCTGAAAGGGGAAGCTCTGCCGGAGGCCACTTACATCGAACTCCAGCAGGTATGGAACGATGAACATATGCAGACGTTGCGAGATTTCCTGGTGTGGTATAATAACCTAGATGTGGTTCCTTTCCTGGAAGCGTCCGAGAAAATGGTGCAACTCTTTCGTCGGCAAATGCACGTGGATATCTTTAAAGAGTGCTTAAGTTTACCGGGTCTAGCCCTTCGCCATTTGTTTCAGGACTGTTCCATCTACTTCTCGTTGGTACAACAGAAAGATGCAGACATGCATGATTGTCTGAAGAAGAACATTGTGGGTGGCCCTAGCCTTATTTTTCACCGCTACCACGAGAAGGATGTCACGACACTGCCCAGTGGCAAACCCTGTGCCAAAATCATTGGCTTTGACGCGAATGCCTTGTACTTGTGGTCGCTCGCCCAACCCATGCCCAGCGGTCATTATACGCGTTGGTTGGCAGAAGGTCGGCATTTTACACCGCAACGGTCACCGTACAAACATCTCGCCGACCAGTGGTTGGACTGGGAAGCCTATCGACGGGGAATTTATATTCGTCACCAGACCAACGCCACAGAGAAGCGTATAGGAGATCGCCGACTCCCCGTCGATGGGTTTGCTATACTCTACAATAAACCCACCGTATTCCAGTTTTATGGGTGTTACTGGCACGGCCACGAATGTCATTTCAGCGCTGGACGCTTCAATGAGCGACGTGGGAAAACGGCGGAAGAATTACGCGACGAAGTAGTGGCCAACGGAGATTACGTGAAAGAGCGAGGATACCATCTGATTGAGATGTGGGAGTGTGAATTTAACACGATGTGCCAGGCCCTGCCCCATTTACGACGGTTCCTAAAAGAGCGTGAGTACCCCTTGAGTCGTCGGCGATTGCTCAGTCTGCCCCAGATGTTGGACGCCATTCGTTCGGGACAGCTCTACGGCTTTGTGGAATGTGATTTGCATGTTCCCGACACTCTCAAGCCCCTCTTCGCCCAGTGCCCACCCATCTTCAAGAACACGCTGGTGGGTCGGGGTGATATTGTAGACACCATGAGGACCTACGCAGAGCAGCATGAAGTACTTCAGCAACCACGCCGTATGTTGATTGGGAGTATGTGGGCCGAGAAAATATTGCTGGGCACCCCCTTACTGCAGTGGTACATGAACCACGGTTTGGAAATTACTCAAATATATCAAGTGATACAGTACGTACCCGAGGCTTGTTTTGCGGAGAATGCCGACCTCGTGACGAAGGCCCGTCGTCAAGGTGATCAAGACCCGAGTCAGGCCATCATGGCTGAATGTTGGAAGCTCACTGGGAATGGTTATTATGGAAAAACGGTTACGAACCAGGATAAGCACGTCAACGTGAACATTTGTACTACTACCCAAGCCCGCAAAAAGTCAATTCTCCTCTCTTTCGGTCCGTGGAGGTCATCGATGACGACACTTATGAAGTCACTTCAGCCAAGAAGACTATCCGGTACAACTTACCCCTGCAGATTGGATGTATGGTCTACCAGGTGGCCTAGTTGAGGATGCTGGAATTCATATATGACTTCATGGGTGTGTATTTTAACCCCTCAGACTGGCAGTTGATAGAGATGGATACAGATTCGGCCTACATGGCCGTCTCCAACGCCGATTGGGAGTCCCTGGTGAAACCCGAGCTAAGGGATCAGTATGAAGCGGATCGCGACCTGTGGCTACCTCGACCTGAGCACTACACCTACGACAAGCGGACACCCGGCCTGTTTAAACTAGAGTGGAGTGGGGATGCTATGATTGCGCTCTCCTCCAAGACCTACTACTGTTACGGAGGAGATGAAGGAGCGGAAAATAAGTTTAGCTGCAAAGGCGTCAACCGACGTGACCCTGCCATCGACAAAGATCTCTACCTGGGCGTGTTGCAAAGCCAGGCCAATGCGAGTGGCACTAACCGAGGATTCCGGGTCGTCGACCACCAGATGCGCACCTATATCCAGCAACGAGACGCCTTTACTTTCTTTTATCCCAAACGAAAAGTATTGGCCGACGGTGTGAGCACCACCTACTTGGACTTGTAAAAACAAAATGTCGAACACTAACTGTTGATACACGAGTTATAAAACTGTAAAAGTCAGGATGGCCGAGTGGTCTAAGGCGCCAGTCCTAAGTGCTGGTCGGCGATTGCCGTACGTGGGTTCGAATCCTACTCCTGACAGAACTTTTTTGTACCTTAATCACTACTATTCTATGTGTACATACCCCTACTATTTGTACCCTGTATTCTATTTGTATAGTCTAATCCTTGCTTGTTGACTTAAATAAAAAAGAGAAAGTCAAATCATTTTTTGTGTTTTTTCATCAATTTATTCAACAATGAACGTCAGAACAACAACGTCATAACAATATAACGTGATAATAATAGTGGTCTGCGCGCACGCGCAGTACATGTTTAAGTTAACCAGAGAAATGGCGCATGCACATTAAAACGAGAGGCCGTCCAGTCATAGACGAGGACATCACGGTCTTCGGCTTGACAATAATCATCAAACATATGTACAATGGTAGGCATAGAATGTCCTCTACTCCGGTGAGTGAGATAAAACACACAGTACTGTCCGCACACACTACTCAAGGGGCCTTGTAATCTTTGCGTATTCCAACGCCACTCGGTCGTAGAGACGTCCATGAATTTCACCAAATCGGCATGGAGGGGTGCAAGTCCGTAGGAATCAAAGTAGTCGCCTTGGCCTTGGGTGTCCACGTACACCGCTACCCAATGTTCACCGGGTCGACTCTTCGTGTCTGTATTCAGGATGTAGGCTGCGGGGGTGGTAGAATGGGTGGGAAACACATTGCGTGGAAACACACCTCGAAAGGGGATCTTGGGATCTCGCTGGAGTATGCTCATCAGCTGCTCTGTATCCATCTTAGGTGGCGAAGTCACACAGCACGTTTCTTTGGTGATCCACACTGATGACGTTATCAAACTCGGCGTAGCAAATCACGTTAATGGTGTTGGTTAGAGGGGTGGAGAAACGCAGTTCCAACCGTAGGTTACCTTTCTTGAGCAAAGCCAGTTGATGATCGTGTTCCAAGGTGGGGGTGAGGTCAAAGGCGAACAATGTGTACCCCTTCTTAAAGTCGTCTCGACTGATGGTATTGCCTTCGTCCTGGTTGTTTTGTCCTGTGGCTGTAAACAGGTTCAGGTAGGTCCGCACATAGTTTCCGTTAGTAAAGTCCGGTTGTAATGGCCGGGCTGGAATTTGATGGCCGGCCACGTGCAGTGCCACAAAGTTAATGTTGAAATGTTGAAATTTGAACAGATTCTCAGTCCAATTTCCATTGAATGCGGTGTTGGTCACACACGCCAGGGTAAGACGTTTAGGCAGATCCCCTAGAAATAAATTTTCACGATTGGCCATCATCGTACCTGTGGGCACAGAGAACACCTTGGTCTGTACGCGTCGGATGGGGTACAGGGCTGGTTTTTTCGCTAAGGCTTCCATGTGACCCAGCAACACGCCCTGTTGCAAATCTACCGTACGGACAAACAGGGCTGCATCTTCAATGACGATCTGGTAATCGATATCGCCCTCTCCAGCGGCCATTAAGGCGAACTTGGGTAAGGACCGGATCAACTTGATCTTGATGGCTACACCGTTCATCATGTAGCGGTCTTGCATGAACAGATCGGCGTGCAGTCGTCCCATCATATCGATGGACTTGCTTTCGGCTGCCAGTCTTTTGCGTAACGTGAACCCAGCATTGCCACCCACTATGTTTTCCATGTATCCGGGTCTATCCCTGAAGTACAGCTCAGCTTGTAAGTGTGATTCTTTGGCATCAATACCGTACGACAACAGCGTCTCCATGTAGGCTCGGTACGGGTACGTATTGGTGGACGTACTGATAAGTTTATCGTTCAGACCTATATCCACCTGTTGGAACAAGGAGTGCAGCCAAAGATTCACCGGGCCTACCTTCGCAGGGGCCGCTATGGCCGTTCCATTCATGTTCGTTATTTTGGCTTTCACGTACAAGTAGGTGTGGGCTAAATCCAGGTAGGCCGTATCTTTGTTTTCAATGGTAAATTCCACGGGCCCCGTCCCCGTCAGGCTAGCCAGGGGTCGATGTTCTACCCAACGTCCTTCGGCTATACTGGTTTGGGTAGGTGGAATAGTCCACAAATCCAATTCACTGTTGGTAGACGGACACGACTCGGAGTGAATGAATGCCATTATGCGAAGATGTCTCTCCTACTATGACTTCTCTTCTTTTTCTTCTTCTTCTGGGGCGTAGTCCTTCTCCTCTGGGATGTGCGTCGTCGGTGTGTTGGACGTTGAATGAATCTGGGGAGTGTGGGTCTTTGTCTTTTAAGGGCTTTGGCGATCAAAACGCTGCCCGCTTCTTTAGCCCGGCGTTTCAAGGCTTGTCGGGGTGCTGTGCCTTCCATCACATCACCGGCCACGCGCAATCCACTGCGTACCGCTTGTTTGCCCACCGCTTTCACACCCCGTGTCACCATGGGTAAAAACGTTTTCACAATGCTGCCCAGGATGTTCCCCAATCCGTGACCGCGTTGCATGCGTGCCCCGCTAAACACGGGCATGTTTCCGCCCGTTTGTTTCTTGTAGTAGTCGGCATAGCTGGGCGTATGGCACTGGTAAGGCACGTACATTATTCGAAGTGAGGAGAGCGAGCTTGTCGGAAAGCAAGTGTCAGCACCACTTTTCCTCGTTCGAATGGGATCGGTCGTCCCCTGTCATCTCTTATATCCACCGTGATCGTGTTGATATCGGTATGTCGTACGGGCAGGTACATGATATGGTTGAAACTCTCGGTGGCTTGTTCGCCATACGTCTTGGTAATGGGCACCACCCGTAACAGAGGTGTGTTCACATCACCCACAATATGGCTGTCCACGGCGTCCGAGTAGACGTACAGTGCGTACATACCTACTTTCATATCAATCAAATAATCCCCGTTGACAATGGTGGCCCCCTTGTAGACGGATTGAGGCATCCTTAACATTTGCTGTAGCATAGGACTGAGTTTCACATTCGCGTTAGCGGTCAGCATGATAGAGCCCCTGTCGTTGTGTACGTTGACATCTAAGAATATCTCTCTCTTGATGTTCAAGGATATCAGGCGTGTTGCATCACCCGTGCTGAACTTTAGGGCCCTGTACTCCATCAAGTCATTCAGACCCTGTATGAACGTCTGCGTTGTATCGTATTGGCCTTGGGGCAGCGTCAGTTTGTAGACTTTATCTTCGTAGGTCACTTCGTACCATACTTCTCCGTCTTGTACGTTGTACCATGGATAAGGGTATTGAATATCCACCAGTCCACATTCCCAGCGTCCCGGTAAATGTAAGGGTTGGGGTAATTGCGTGACATACTTGGTCAAGGTGTTGTCAGGAAACACGTCGAATGAGCTATTACTGGGCAACGTCAGGTAAAACATGACGACAACGACTGAGTTGTTCTGGCTTCTGCACCGGGGTTTTATAGGAGTTATTAGTACGGTTCCCAGGTCTTGGGCGCCTTACCTCGGCGGCGTGATCGTCGTGGCTGTGGTATGGTCGGTATAGGGGAGGCATAGGGGTGAAATCGGCGTAAGGGTGTTTTGGGCGGTGTCTGCGGTAGCCATTCACCATGTTCCCGGGTAGTGGGGAGACGTCGAGAGGGGGCTTGCATCCACTTCCAGCGTTCACGATTGCCTACCAATTCTTGAGGGGTGTGTATGTCTTTTAACGCCCGAGCAAAGGCTTCCCAGCCCGGGGGATTAGAGTGTTTTTTGCGAGCACGCACCATATCGTTGATCAAATCGGTCATATGAGACCCCGGTACCACTTGGTTACGAATCAGCAGGTTTCCTTCCGCATTCCAATCCATATCGGCATGCTGTTTCACCCGGTCCAACAATAAACGCGCCTTGGTCTTGAAGGCTTTAGGCACACTGGCCAACACTTCCTGTTCCAGTTCAGGTGAGGCCGAGGATGACGGTGGGGGTGGGAGTGGGGTAGGCGTGGTGGTGGTGGTGGTGGGAGGTGGCGTACTAGTACTACTTCCGCCTCCTCCTCCTCTATATTGATCCATAAACGTCTGGTACTGGTTCAGCGTATGATGGTAGAGTTGAATTTTCTCGTGATCGGGGAGTCGACGTTGGAGTATATTATTCATCTCTTCATCCAGAGACTGGAGTTGTTGCACGGTGGCCGGGACGGGATAGGGAGATTGTAAACTCTGTAACAGTCGAGGTTCGACCAGCATCATTTTTTTCGTATGGTCCATGCTGTTAGCGTCCTCCCAAGATGGACCCGAGTAACGGGCCCAGTACAGTAGCGGCTAAGGGAGCGAGGAGTGCGCCGAGAAATCCACCTCGCTGTAACACCTGTTTCTTTTTCTTGACACTGCCCGTTTCTTGACCAACGTTCGGAGACCCGCCTTGTGCCGTTGCAATTTCCCTTTCTGCAGAGGACTGAGTGGAACATTGCCTTTTAATACATTATGGGCGACTTCACACAAACACCGGACCAAGTCGGGATCCGCGCCGCGCACCAGGGCCCGGCCCACTTCCGGGGGCGCGCTGCGTAATACGCGCAGAGCGGGCGCGTGCTTGCGTACGCGTGCAGACATGATGAGGAATGAAGGCTAGAGTACGTTGTCTTCTTCTTTTATCTTTTTTATCCTCATTTGGGGGTGTACACCGTCTGTATCTCACCGGGAAAAATCAGGGTACGCAATCGCAGGGGGGAGGGCGTGTCTTGTTTCAAGTCGATGAG
>JAVTVY010008110.1:0-46724 GCA_036873755.1 Hanleya hanleyi | reverse complement strand
ATTTGTCCACCAGGAAGGATGGAACTATATTTACAATTGGCTTGAACAGATCATTTCATTTTGGCGGAAGTAGGGAAGGGGAAGGATGGTCGTGCGAGCACCTGAAACGAACACCCCTTCACCTGGCAATGCCAAATGCCTCCAATTCAACAATAGACATTCCTAGGAATTATAATTATCCTTGTAGGTTTTATTCTGCCTTTCCTGTATGAAATAGAACACCAGACAACTTTTGCTCATCCGACATTAATATATCAGACATGCAACTGTTTACAGTTCACTAACAACAGAAGTCCGTTTTATGGGCGTGGTTTGTAGCACAAAAGTTTAAAAAATCAGATTGTGAATGTCATTCGTCGTACTTGTTATCCACTGTATTATACTCTATTAACCCCATTCCGCTCTGTTCACGTTTGTCAACTGACAAAAACTGAAGTCGTCACCTGGAGTCCTCGGACATTGAATCCGACATCTCAGTCGATTGAGTTAGGTACGCAATCGGCTTTTTCTGTGATATTCTTCACTTTTCTCTCTTAACATGGTGCTAAATAGTACTGTTGGTAATATAGTGCAAATATTTTGCGAATCCTTGGTGTCGGGGATCGACATATATTTGTCTAACTTGCACTTTGTCTAATTATCGTCTAAGTTACAGATTCGCACTCTACGATATTAGTTGTATGATAAACAGTTTGATATGTTTATACATGGACCGTACAATTATAATCAGTTCCAAACAAATTACGATCTTTTCATGGGGAATGTATGATGACATGTGTGATGTTTGAGTATCTTATTGACAGTTGACAACGTGTCTAATGATAATAGATTTTGTATTTGATTTAAAATATTTCACAAGTACTCTCTAAACAAACTTGAGTGAACTGTTCCACTCAAGTTTGAGTGAAATGTACCTGTTCACTCAAACTTGAGTTACTTTCCACTCAACAAGAGTTAAAACCACTCCAGTTCACTCGACTGGAGTGGCATGAATTTCGACTCTTATGCTTGAGTGAATGTCAGTCGAGTGCATTTAACTCCAGTTGAGTGAAAATCTCACTCAAGTTTTGAGTGGGATGAATTTCCACTCTTTACTTGATTGAAATTTCACTCAGCGTTTTTTAGAGAGCATGCACATAAGATTTATTAACGTAAGATTATGCCCACAGAGGGCTATAATACGTACAGTTAAAAATGACGTACAGTGCAATAAACATAGTTTTATATAAAAGAAAAATAAAAAGGTATAAAAATACCGAGACTGTTTAACAGGTGGGTCATGCACACGGAGATCGAAATAGAGTAAAACATGCCAAATTAATATAGATTTTCCAATCTGGGTAGGTTATCGATCTGAATCCAACTAATATGTCCCATTCGAGACGGGGTGGTGCATGGACAGTCACTGACAATAAACTGATAATACCATGAAACAATTGCCTGGTGGTAAAGATATGTAAAGTGAGTCTAAATATGGCGAAATGTGGTGATGTGAGTAGGAAATATTATTGATTTGGGGTATCCAATCGATCCCCTATAACATTACCTATACTAGCCGTACGACATCGGGCATTACAGGCTAGTTTTTCTGGGTATTATTGCATTTACTAGGTTTACCTCATTTTGAGGTGTCTACTCCATCGGATGTCCACGATGCTCACCCATTAACATCAGGAGTTATTTGTATGAGCTGATCGGTCATCACAGCTCCCGAGCTAGCGTATCTAATTCCGCTAAAGCCGGTGCCAGGGGCCGTGTGGATACTTCATATTTAACATGAACATCTGCAATAAAAGGGTGACAGATACTTTGGCTACGTCCGAGAATCCACCGTATTGGCTGGTCTGAATTTGAGAGGCTGCGGGAAAGTTCCCTGTCGGGTCATATATTTACTTTTTTCCCCCTACTTCTTGCATAATAAAGATTGGGACGTTCAGAGTTAATGTATGTTCGGAGCTTCTGTAGTGCTTCATTATATTAGGTTATTTAAGCAGGTTAGGGAAAACCTCCCTTTTAAAAATGGAGATAAAAAGGGTCGTTTTTGACCAATAAATTCAATGACCTATCGAAGATAGAAACATCCGCCATAAGCGACCATAGATATATTTATCTGCATCGGATGGTATTGAAAAAAACAAATTGTCTATCTAATTTGCATAAGAATAAACAGAATAAAACATGTCGTCAACAATTGGACAACACTTTCATTGGAAAACCATTGTTCCGGCATGTAACATATTTAAAGTATGTCGCCTGAAGATTTTGTAGTCAAAAGTTATCAAACAAAAAAGACTCTTTTTACCCCCATGTTTTAGAGAGGTTTTCCCTAACCTGTTAACGGATCTGATGTACTCGGACAAATTGGAAAGCTTTCTCAGAAACTCTGAACAGCAAGTTTTGAATCCTTTTAATGTTTCTCTTCTCCAGGAGACGGATGTTGAGTCGTATATCTCGTTTCGTGAAGGAGACCTTTCATATCGTCCTTGGTAGACCTGGTGAAAACCGGCGAATACTCCACTATAGGGGAAAGACCAGTTATAGAATATCTCGCAGATCCGTCGTGCGGGAGGCTAAGAGTTGGCTGACGAACGTTTTAACAGTGTCCTATTGATTTGTGCTCCCCAAAGATGTTCCATATAAAGACGTCATCGACTTTCACTAAGTATAACCGTGGTGAAGGACTGAATTTCAATCAAGGAAAATTTGCCCCTCTAATATTTATGTATGCATGTTTTTATCCAAATTCATTTCTCTCTTGCCAGAAATCGAATTGTTTTTTTCGTGTTTGGGCTCCCCATATAATATTAATGTGGACCCGATAGCAGCGGCATATGCATACAGCAGAGAAAATATTTTGAGTCCGTGATAGCTGGATTATTTTCGACCCGAAGTTGCCAAAAAGATCATCATTGTAAGTAAATAGTCCTTTTTGGAATAGTAATAAGGTGATACCTATTTAGCATATTTACGCCAGTTACCAATAGTTCAAAATCTGCCACATGCCGTAGGCATAGCAAATCGAGAAAAAGTACGAACCACAAATTCATGCCGGAAGTAACTGGTCAATGCCGCTGCTGTCGGGGCAAGTTTGTTATCTAAGGATTAACTTTAATCATATCCAGGGTCCGACATTAAAGTTCGTCTATTTTAATTATTCGTCTACTTTGGAGCTTGTCAAAAATCGATAGTTAACTCTGCATAAATTTTCTTTTTTGCAGCGTGTAGAACAAACTGAACCCTACAAAATGACCACCATTTCTCCGTGATATCGATAATATATCACGCATGAAATAACGTCGTAATTCTCTCCATATAAAACTCCAGTACATTTGTTTCTTGTTCCGGGCCTCGGTTACATAGACGTCATAATGTATTCATACTCAATGGCACAAAGTTCATTGATTCCCAATCTAGGTAAGCGAAGATGGTAAATCAGGAGAATACCATCTAGACGTAACGCTATGAAAACCTCGTGCGAAATGTTCGCCGATATTCTGCGAGATCCCATAATAAGCCATTCACGACAATTTCCGCCTTTTCCCTTCGATGATTGAAGTTTAATTCACGGATATAAACACCTCTGGACGACAAATCTTTTGATATTTCCAGCCGCCTAACAAAGCCAAACTTTTCGGCGGGAACAAACCATTTGATGTTCACGCACTGTCTGGAAATGATGCCATATTTGGATACCGGTACTGCTTTCTGATATTACCCCTCAGCCCATAGGGCTGCGGGGTCTTGTCGTTGCCATGTACGTACGTCCGTCCGTCAACATGTGTTCTTGTCCGCTGAATATCTGCAGATCTATGAAGGCCTGACCAAACTTTGGTGAAAGCTTCCTGTATGGTAACTGATGAAATGATTAGGTTTTCAGATGGCTATGATGATTTTATGATTATAATTATTCTTTATTAATTGATGCTCAATTTGTGTACTGCTATCTAAACTCATCGGGAACCCTTGGTTGTATGTTGCATTGGGACTCTTGAGGGTTCCCGGATTCCAAGAAGCCCTGTATAGCGGTCCATTCGAGATTCAGATCATCTGAGATGTGCCCATTGGGAACCCTTGGTTGTATGTTGCATTGGGACTTACGAAGGTTCCCTGATTGCAGGGAACCCTGTGTTGCAGTCTATTCGAGATTCAGACCATATGAGAATGGTTATCATTGGATGGAACCTCGTGGATTTAAATTAATTCACAAAACTTGTGACTGCAGGCTCTTGTTTAATTCCTCAGCAAGTAGGCCAGTAAAGTTTCTGGAGGTTTAGCAGATTCGAGATGGGGCAGTGGCATCTAATTATTTTAGGCCTGTATTCAAAAATATCTTTAATTTGAAAACAATTTTTTTTACTTTTGCTTTTATTGAAAACCTGATTCCCAATTGCTTCTTAATTCACACATTATTGTGATACATGGGTGGCATGTCTGGATACGGATTAGAGACACTATAACCAAGAGTATCTGAGATATTACCTCTCTAACCAATTGTTAGATGGCCTTCGATGCGATTATGGCGTGCAACATGTTAAAAAAAATTTTGGTTCTGTTCTCGACAGTTAACAATTCCATTCTGGTGGTTTAATAGCACCACTCGTGCATGTGTCTCGGACTATTGAGCGGGATAAAAATGAAACTGTTGAAAATGAAGCCATACACTAGCTGGTAAGTTTTCGTTGGGTTCGCGCTTCTACGGGACCATGCAGTTCGGTTGTTCGTTGTTTGCTGGTAAACTTGCGGGTCCTTAGTTATTTCTGCCTGCTGCCAACTTATTTGTTACCGGTACAACATACTGTTTTTATTATCTTCACCGAACATGTTATGATGCCTTGGAAATTATTTAAAACTAGGTTAGGCTAGCCCATTTCTGGCTTGACCCAGATCAATTTTGAACCTGTTTGCGTACCTCGAGCTTATGTCCACTGTCCGGCTGGCTGGCTGAACGACGTGACCGTTCTAAAAGGTGAATCGTTCCATCTAGAGTATTAAAATTTGGTATACTGCATTATTGGGTGGTCAAGCACAAGCCTATTGAAATTGGAGACATTTTTGTGGTTTCCATGGCAACATAACGAAAAATATCCACATTACGACGTGAATGCTCTAAAAGCCGAACCGTTGCAGCCGAAGACTTCAAATTTGGTTTACAGCATTTTTGGGTGTTAAAGCACAAGGCTATTGAAATTGGGTAAATTTGAGTGTTTTTGCTGTTTCCATGGCAACATAATGAAAAATATCCACAGAATGATAATGCTTTAGAAACCAAACCATTGCAGCTACACACTTCAAATTTGGCAGCATATTGTGTTCAAACAATCAGGAGTACCGCTCTACCTCACTATCGCATCCATGCACCCAGTACCAAGGTTTGCAACAATTCCACTCTTCCTACTCCTCCTCCGCTTTACTCACTGCACAGCGTGGCGGGGGATAGGGTGGGGCGAGAGACCTGGGGTTTTCGCTACCGGAGATTCCATGGGCCAGGCTTGCACCTTACAGTAGAATGGGTCGACTGTGCCTGCGCGATGAGTAGTATAGAAAGGGCACACGATCTCCTTATCCGTATAGGTGTGGCGCGGGATAGGGTGGGGCGAGAGACCTAGGGTTTTCGCTACCTGAGATTCCATGGCCCAGGCTTGCGCCCTACAGTAGAATGGGTCGACTGCGCATGCGCGATGAGTAGTATGGAAAGGGCACGCGATCTCCCTATAAACTAACCCATAGGGGTGAATGAGCACTCGTATGATATAACTGACTGGGAAATCCCCGCAGTACTGAACCAGTGTTAGTTTTGAATTTCGTTTTGCCTTAAATGAAGGACAACATTTCCTTCAATTTTGCTACCAAATAATTGTATCTCCCATCATATGATTTACCCTAAAGCTTCTGCATGAACCATTTGTCCACACATGTAACTTACTATATTAATTAAAAACGAGTCCCTAAAGTTTGGGCGCACACCGTGCATATGATCAATTTCCTGAATTGAATTCCACCTTGTGGTTTTTCAGACTGATAGATGATGGCATGCAGTTGTCAGTGTGGTTGTTTCATGTACAGGGAGCTTTCTATTGCTTTCATGTCGGCACACCTACCACTACCCTCAAGGAGAGCATGTCCCCATCCCCAGGTCGCCGAGCCGCACCGTTTATCTCCCAAACTAGCCCTCGCCAGACTCTCAAATATTGTCTTTGAGCATATATATCTTGGCAGAAGCTGAAATTTGTGTGTTGTCTACAATATTGGGATAATTGCAACCCCAAAAGATTTCAATTTATCGGGCACAGACCCATGTTTTTGTATTTGGTAAATATGTCCATTGTCTGTATAATACACCTGGGCCTATCGTACTGAGCCTTTAACATTTTACATTAATCAACAATACATGTGAACATTTCCTTGCACATAATTGAGAGCCACTTTAATGCTCCTCTTATCAGAGCGGGTGGGTGGTTGGTGGGTGACCGCCCCTTTTATATCTAGTTGTCTCTACCCAACTTTCCATACGAATGAACAAGACTGTTTTCCCGCAACTACTTCTGTTTCCCCTTATTGAATGCCCTTCATCTGTCTATACCGGAGATTTATATTGTGAAAGGGACAGCAAGTTCACACTAGGCCGATGGGATCAAGTGTGGCCGTGGCCTCTAGTTTGATATTTTGATTATATATATATTATCCCTCAATATTTTGAAGATGGTGGAATCTGGTTTAATGGAACACTGGAAACCGAAGTGGCGGAACTATGCAACAGACTGTACCGAGAAACCCGTGGATAAAAGGACGCAGAACTTGGCTATGGACCGGCTTGGAGGAATTTATCTTATATTGTGGATTGATTGTCTTAGCAATGCTGGTCTTATTTGTAGAAATAGTGATATATAATTAGCTTATAAAACCTTGTTGATATATCTATATCTCGGCTTCGTAAATTACATCTTAAACAAAAATAAGAATGAGTTTCAAAATGGACACTAACAACAATGTTTCATGTTGAATTGTTGAAACCAGTTCCTCCAAAATTCAGGGACGTGTATATGTCTGGTTCTCAGTCCCATGGATAAATTGCATAGAAAATCGGAACTGTGCTATATCTCCATGAAAGGTCTTTATTTCGATGCGATTAATTAAGATGGTCTGGCTATGACGGAATGTAAAAATTTAATGTCTATATTTGTCTACTTGGCAACCTTTACTGATGCAAACGTAGTGGGAGTTGCAAGGTAATTAATCAATGTGATGGTGGTAATTAATACAACTTATTGACTTGAATGGAGTTGAGTTGAATTGATTTTATTCACAAATGTAAAGTAATATATACGAATAATGAGACAAATGATGTAAAGCTGAAGTATATTAAAATTGATAATGTGATTGGCGGGGGAAAACAGGTGGTAATGTTCATGTGAGGTGATAAAATATATAATTATCTGATACTTATGGAGCGGAATGGTGAACTCTATATTCTGCATAGAAGGACCGGTTTTGGCATGGTTACCAATTAGATGTTTGACGATAATACTTCAAAAGACCTTTAAAGAGGAATGTAGATAAACAAAATTGGAGTGCAACTGGTTTCATTCCCGTGAAGCTTTCATCCTGGGTGTATATAGCGAAAGGTCAGAAAGGAAAAAGCTGTGTACAGTTTGTTAATAGATTACATGATGTCAATATCACACAAGGGTGTGATATTGACATCATGTAATCTATTAAAAAATTTTGGAAGGTTGCCGGTAATAGTTATTGGACGAATTGTGAAACCAGGTAATGATGCAGGTGAAGAAATGTTAATATTTTTAGGTTAGACAACGGGGGGAATTCAAAAATCATCTGTTCATCGAGGATATTTTCGGATTGCTCTTTTCTGTAATGTAATTAGCGGTGTAATTTGCAATAATAAAAGTAGGTATATATCTGTGAAAAATAAGCCCCGTGGGGCTTCCGGGGATTGACCGGGATGTCGTTGTGCACACCGCAGGTGATGTTCATTAATATGCTTCATCCAATTTTGTATTCGCACACTCTCATGAATTCCCAAGAAAAAAATCCACTCTTCGAATATTCTGTCCCATGACCGATAACGTTAATAATCTGTATGCTAACTTTACCGTTGGGCTTTACAAACTTGTTTTGATATTCAGTGATAACGGGTTGCAACAAAACCAATTGTATTATTACTGCATTTTCTGGGACATCGTACCCCTAATTTAAGTGGACTTGCCAGAGAGAAGGTAGCACTTGTATCGTCAGCGAATAAAGTAATTTTTGAAATGCTGGCTTTATGTGAAGCAGAAATAGTAACGGTCCAAAGATGAATCCTTGGGGGACACCACAGGAACTACAATGAAGAACAGATTTCGTGCCATCTGAAAAGTTGTATCATGGTTGAGTGAAATCAAGTGTCCAGTGCTTGTGTTCATATGGGAGATTTAATTTTAAAAGTCTGACGAGGAAAGGAACTTATGCTTTCATACATGTAACATCCGAATAAACCAACCAATACATTGCAAGATGGAATGTCGTTCTAGAGTTTAAGTGTTGTTTCCGTTGTGAAACTGATTACCAAAGCGACAAAAAATATTATTTTTTTCACGTATTTTTCACATAGCCTGTTTCAGCTGACAGGATCCCACCCCATTTCAGAGACCACAAACTCACTTCGTGTCCATATTGGGAGGTTTTTTTCATATAGTTTCAGCCTTTCATTATAATCTTAGTTTACAGAAACGGTAATTCATCTTATCAACAATCTCGGAATGTAAAGTAATAAAACCAATTTGGGGAGAAGTGGAAGATTGGTTGAAAAATGCTGGAATAAAGTAGTTTATAATATTGATTAGTAGGTCAAAATAATAAACCATTAGATTATCTACTCGGTTATAAAATACTATATTTATAAAATGAAAACCTGTAATCAGATTCCACATATATATACATATCAGATTTAAGCAATTAAAATATACTTACAATACTGATTCATTAGATATAAAAATGGACCGCAAGGAATATTTGACCGATATTGGTCCACTCTCTACCTTCTGTTGGGAGAAAACTGACTTTTTAGCCCACCATCACCAGATGGTGGGCTGTTCAAATCGCTTTTGGTTCGTGGTCAGTCGGTTAGCTCCGGTGCAACCTCCCCACAGCGCATGCTCCATTTCGCAGGCTCCAATAACATCCCTGCCTCCAATAGCGGAAGTTGACCTTTACTACGTTGCTATGACGTATAGGGGAAACCAACCAACGCACGGTTCAGTTTGAATCCGACCAAACAACTCCTTTAGTGTTGCACATGAGCGAACTACTTTTCATATGCTCTGTCCAGATAAACAGGGAAAATTATCTCCAGATAATTCTTTTTAACGCTAGGTCAACGGAGGTATTATGCAGACTTGAAAAGTAATCAAAAATTTTCGTTAAACATCTATTTTACTATATATGATGTCACTGCCGGCGATGTGCGCGAAGGCCCCGAATCCGGTCAAAAAATCTGACTGGTGGCTGGGGTGTTATTAGACCCCCAGCGAGGTGGTTGGCTCCGGTGTAGCCTTGTTCCATACTCACGTAGTATGGAACAAGGCTACACCGGAGCTATCAGTCGGTCAGTCGTCCGTCCGTAAACAATTCTTGTTATCGCGATTTCCCAGGAACTACTGAGTGGATCTTTCTGAAATTTGGTACACGGGTTCCCCTTGGGGTCTAGTTGTGCAAGATACCTCGTCTGGTCCGATTCAAAAATCCAATATGGCCACCAAGCAGCCATCTTGGATTTCCTCGTGAAACTTCATCGTCATTTCTCAGGAAGTACTGCATGGATCTTTCTGAAATTAGGTACACAGGTTCCCCTTGGGGTCTAGTTGTGCAAGCTATCTTTTCCAAGTATGAAAGCAAACCAAGAGGAGTCAAGCGAGACATAAAACGGACTTATTCAGTACTAAAACTGGTGACATTTCGCTTCCTGGATTAACCGCATACCCATTTCTCCCTCTGGCGCTGAAGAGCGGTATGCAGGTGAGAAGAGCAGGAACAATCGAACACCGACCAGATGACGTCATAGTTCTTCTAGGTAAAACAAGCGCATGTGCGAAGAATTATTATACTTTAAACAGTCTCTTGTAGAGTTATTCGGTGGTCGAGTGGATTTAGAGAGGTCGGCTGTCTGCACGAGGGTCTTGTGTTCGTCCCCCATTCAGGACAATCTGTAGTAGCAGTTGGTTAGCTGGAAATGGAGTGCTATCATAGCTCACCTTTTCTGGTTCGATTCGAAAATCCAATCTTGGATTTCTGCATGAAACTTTATCGTCATTTCCCAGGAAGTACTGCGTGGATCTTTCTCAGGTTCCCCTTAGGGTCTGATTGTGCAAGATACCTTTTTCGGTCCGAATCAAAAATCCAATATGGCCACCAGGCGGCCATCTTGGATTTCCCTAAGAAACTTTGTTATTGCGATTTCTCAGGAACTACTGCATGGATCTGTCAAATTTGGGACACCGGTCCCCCTTGTCGTCTAGTTGTGCAAGATACCTTTTCTGGTCCGACAGGCGGCCACAGGCGGCCACATTGGATTTTCCCATGCAACTTTGTTATCGTGATTTCTCAGGAAGTACTGCAGGGATCTTTCTCAAATTTGGTACATAGGTTCCCCTTGGGGTCTTGTGCAAAATATCTTTTTCGATTCGAAAATCCAATATGGCCACCAAGCGTCCAACTTGGATTTCCCAATGAAACTTTGTTATCGTGTTTTCTCAAGAAGTACTGCATGGATCTTCCTCAAATTTGATACAGATTCCTGTTGCCCAGTTGTGCAAGACACTTTTTTTGGTCCGATTCGAAAATCTAATATGGCCCGGTGGCCATCTTGAATTTCCCCTTGAAACATAGTTATCGTGCATTCTCATGAATATTTCATGGATCTTTCTGAAATTTGGTACACATGTCCCACATGGGACCTAGTTGTGTAAGATACCTTTTTGATCCGATTCGAAAATCCAAGTTACGCTTCAAATTAATACAGTATTTCCCGAGTTGTGACGTCGCATCACAAAAGTAGGCGGATCAAACGGTGGGGCATATTCTATACATAGACTATAGAGAATATCCATACCTTCACCTTCCATATCAAGGAGTTAAAATAAATCTGAATTAAAGGGTATTTTTTCAAATTTTAAATCAGTTTTCTTTAGTCCATGCAGTTGCAAGTGAACTGCCCCATCCTTTCTTCTGCCGGCGGGTCGGTTACATGAAGGGACGTTACTCTTGTGACACAACGTCACAACTCGACAACTGCATGTTTCGATCCAAGGGAGATAATCAGGATTCGAACACTTTTGAAGTGACTTTTGACCGGATCCCTTCAGTAAAATTGAGTATTGGACCATCTTAATATTTTTGAGCATGGTATCTTAAGAGATATCTCAAACTAGCCCAGTAAACAGAACAGAATTAACATTCGTTCCTAATTATAAAATCTTAAGTATGTTTCATAGCTCATGCCAAAGTGTCAAACAGATTTGTCTTCGCTTTCAGTACCCAATGATGACACGTGCAAAAAAAAAAAAACTAAAAAACGAAGACGAATGATCCTTCGTACATATACATGCACTTTCCGACTAACTTTGCTTATTTCTATTGTACTACAACAACTGACATAAGAACAAGGCTACTACGGTGACGGCGGCAGACAAGGCTACCACGGTGACGGCGGCGGACAAGGTTACCATGGAGACGGCGGCGGTCGAGCTGACAGCAATAACCACAATATTCCGGCTCCGCCCAACTAGAGGTCCCGCGAGGGAGGAGTACATGATCATTTAACAAGGCTAAAAATATTGGCTTGGAATATAAACGGTCTAACCGAAGAGAAAAAAGCGGATAATGACCTGACTGATATATTAAAGGATTATGATATAATTTTTCTGAGTGAATCGTGGTGTAGTAAATCTTCAAAAGTGAGACTAAACGGCTACCAGGAAATTAACTTATATAGGAAATCGATCCATAAAAGAGCCCGCAGGAAAAGTGGAGGTATACTAATATACTGTAGAGATCAACTATTTAAAGGTTTCCGTCGGGTTAAAGTTAAAAATGATTTTTATGCATGGTATGAATTGGACAAGACGGTGTTTGGTTTGGAAACAAATGTTTTATTGTGTTTCGCTTATATACCACCAGAACAATCCACCATATACAATATTCATCAGCTTAATATCTTTGATGAACTGCAATCGGATATTATAAAATTTAATGACAGTGGATCTACCATGATAATTATCGGGGACTTAAATGCAAGAACAGGAGAAAAGCCAGACTTTATTGAAGTGGATGGATATTTACCAAATTATGACCCAGACGATTTTATCCCAGATACTCAAACTGGGCGTGTTTCTATGGACAATGGCCTGAACAGTTATGGTCATAAATTATTAGATATGTGTAAATCATGCGACATTAGAATAGGTAACGGCAGAATCGGTGAAGATGCAAATATAGGTAAATATACATTTCATGGCCCACGTGGGCGTAGTGTTATTGACTATATCTTGCTTAAAGAAGCATCGTTTTCATATATTTCAAATTTGACTGTACAAGATCTAACTTCCTTTTCAGATCATTGCCCTATTGACATAGAATTGAACAACATGTTTAATCTGAACCTTGATCAACCTTATTATGAGGTAGATAGATCTAAATGAGATCCCAACTTTGCGGATTTATTTTTAGATGGGCTGTACGATATGAAAGACAGATTATATGAGGATGTATTAAACACTGATAAAACAATGGATATAGATGTGTACGTAGAGAATTTTACAAAAGTCATTGATAATATTTGTTCACCTCTTTTCATTAAGAGGCGTATCATACAGAATAAGCGAACAATATTTACGGATGCAACCACCCAAAATAAAGCTCCATGGTTTGATAATGAATGTGCAAAAAAGAGAGCAGATTATAGAAATTCTCTTCATATTTATAATAGAACCCAATTTGATTCAGATTTATCAATTATGTTATTCAACAAAACAAAATACAAACGCTATTGTAGAAAGATGAAATACGAGTATAAACGAAGAATTTCAATAGAGCTTAATAATCTAAGGAAAAAAGACCCTAAAGAGTTTTGGAAATATTTTCGGAAGAAAAAATCTTATATTGGCAATCAAATAAGCCCGCAAAAATTCTATGAGCATTTTAAATCTTTACATTCGGCAGGGAGTATAACGAAAGTGCCTGAAAATGTTAATGGTAACACAAATTTTGAAGCTGTTTACGACGAGTTAGACGAAGAAATAACTCCATATGAAGTGCTAGCGACAATTGATAATCTTAAATCGGACAAGGCTCCTGGTATTGATAAAATATTGAATGAATATTTAATAGTGGGAAAAGATATCCTCACACCGATACTTTGTAAGCTATTTAATGCTGTTCTAGACTCTGGTTATTTTCCCAAATCTTGGTGTGAAGGAGTTATTTTGCCTATTTTTAAAAAGGGGGATGCTGCTGACCCATCTAATTATAGAGGCATCACCCTAATGAGTATGGTCTCTAAGGTTTTCACCGGGATACTTAATAATCGTCTAAAACAATGGTCAGTTAATTACGACAAAATTTCTGACGCACAATTTGGTTTCAAAAAAGATAGTGGTACTGTTGACGCCATTTTTGCTTTGCATGGTCTGATCAACAGTTTCTTATCAAGAAGAAAACGACTATTCTGTGTATTCGTCGATTTTAAACAGGCTTTTGATAGTGTTTATAGAGAGGGACTATGGTTCAAACTTTTCAGATATGGAGTACGCGGCAAAGTACTAAACATTTTAAAATCCATGTATAGCACTGTTAAATCACAAGTGTCTCACTTGGGTACACTTACGGATTCTTTTGTTTGTAATATTGGGCTGAGACAAGGAGAAGTCCCGTCGTCAATTTTATTTTCTTTATTCATTGAGGATTTGGAAATGAGATTGAGTTCTTGTGACACTGGTATCAGTCTAGGGGACGTAACTCTATTTCTGCTCTTATATGCAGACGACCTTGTGTTAATGTCGGACACTTTGGAGGGGTTGCAAAAACAATTAGACGGCCTAAAGGCATATTGTGAAATGTGGGCCTTAAGCGTAAACATTCCAAAAACAAAAGCTATGATATTTCGGAAAGGGGGGTTTCTATCTAAATCTGTGAAATTAGCATATGATGGACACAATATTGAATTAGTTGACGAATTCAATTACCTTGGGTTGGTATTTACAAGTTATGGGAAATTTTCCAAAACACAGAAAAATCTTGCTGAAAAGGGTTCGAGGGCATTGGGAGCGATGATGTCTAAAGTGAAAGCAAGCAGCTTGATGCCAAATGACGTAATATTTCTATTTGACAGCTGCGTTAAGTCGATTTTAGAATACGCTTGTGAGGTGTGGGGTTTTCACAAGGCGGATGCGATAGAACGTATTCATCTTAAGTGTTGTAAAAATCTGCTTGGGATAAAATCGTCAACCTCTAGCGCAGTTGTATACTGAGAACTGGGAAGGATGCCATTGAGATATAATCGATTAAAGAGAATTTTAAAATATTGGTTTAAAGTTAGAAATACAGAAAATGTAGTAATTCAAACTGTATACAACGAACTCTATTATCAATCCGATAGGGCTGAAAATTGGGTAACGTTAGTAAAGAACACTTTAGGGAAATTTGGTTTTAATGAGGTGTGGTTATATCCAGATTCTGTGAATGTATCGGTATTTTTGAAAACTTTTTCAGGACGGATTAAAGATTGTTATATAACTGAATGGCGGGAATGTATTGACAGATCTCCTAAAACATTTTACTATAGATGGTATAAACAAAACTTAGAATCCGAAAAATATCTGTGTATTTTAGCAAATATTAAACATCGAATGGCCTTATGTCGTTTGAGAACATCGGCTCATCAGCTAAAAATAGAAACTGGTCGATATAGTAATAACCAGGTAGCGAGTATGAACAGGATATGTGAAATGTGTGATAGGAGTGATGTTGAAGACGAATACCATTTTGTGATTATTTGTCCTGGATACAAAGATCTCCGCAACACTTTAATCAAACCTTATTATTGGAAAAAAACCAAGTGTGTTTAAATTTACTGAGTTGATGTCGTCTATAAATAACAAAACTCTGTGTAATTTGGGGAAATACGTATATATGTCTATGAAACGGCGAGCTAACTCCTTCCTCGCAAGTATTTAGTATCTAATTTTGTGTGTGTAATTGACCACTCCGACCACCGTTGTACCATGTTTCAGTATGTTTTGACGCTAGCGGCAAGTTTTGCCGAAGCGAATAAAGATTGATTGATTGACTAGAAACCTTGAAACTCCTGAAACTTAGAAAAATTATATCGTGGTGTTTTCCAGTGTCCCTTTTTCGATCTCTTTCGCTCAGATTCGAGATTCTGTAAACAAAATTACAAATCAATCGTTCGTTCTTAATAACAATGGACAAAAAGATCCTCTTGTTATTAGCTAACAATTATCGGACAATGGTGGGCGCCAAGATCCTTCAGGATCTCTCGTTATTAATACTCTCTATTTCTGTTATTCATTATGAGAAGAACAATAACGATGCGCTTTATCCTCGGACAATTATGTGTAAGAAAAACGAAAAGCTTACATTTGTGACATATCATTGTAACATATATCTTGTATTTGATTTTGTTTTCCTGTGTGTGCAAGAAAATCAAAGTATTAAAAAAAATTAATAATAACAATCTTGTTGATAATCAATTTGAGTACTGCAATAGAATAGAAATATTGTTTTCATAGGCGTGCTCAATGGTTATTTTACGCACGGTTAGTGTGGAAAAGTTTATAAATTTTAGGGCGCGGTCTTCACCCTTGCTCTGAAATGTAAACTTTTCCACACTATAACTGTGTATTAAATAACCATTGAGCAAGTCTATGAAAACAGTACTTCTTAAATTGATAAGTATCCTTTAAGTAGTTCTTGAACCATTTGCTGCTGATGCCGCCGCAACCATAGTATTCCAGTTTGGTTAACAATACATTCTGATAGGCCATATTAGAAGCTTTTGAACGATCTGAGAAAGTGACAATACTGCACCGCCGCTTAGATTCCTTGGCAGCCACCAACGTATCATGGAGAGACAAAAACGGCAAGTTAAGTGGAATGGCCTAAAATAGCAAATTTCTCTAAAATTTGTTAACGTAATTTGCTACATTTTTTTGAGTATTTATCTTGAACAAGGTAGGACAGAAATAGGCCTACAGTTTTCTAGGAGTTTATTATTACCCGACTTGTACACAGCCGTGAGTTTGGCTGTTTTCATTTTTAATGGCACACCTCCGGTTTGAAAGACCTTCATAATGTTGGATAGTGATATAAAGTTAATAGATTCAGCAACAAATTTACCGAAGAAATTCTGATTCTTCCTATCCCAGTAGCACTAATTTTTTTTAAATCATTAGCTTCCACTATTTGAGATAGTGTGCAAGATTGATATTTGAAATTATTGTTGAAATGATCGTTCAATTAGTGACGAAATTCAGCACTTGAGTCAGAAAATTTCTCTGCGAGAGTTTCCAATGGAACCGAAGAATTCCTTGATCTCCTTAGCAATAGTAGTCGGGTCAGTTGTTTCTGAATCGTAAATATTGAACGCATCTTTTAGGGCATATTTGCATTTTGGGACTGTCCTGCAGTATGTTCATATTTTGCTAATTTTGAAATATTTGTCCGCGTTATGTGAATTATGTGGTCACGAACGTCATGCTTTTGTTCGTTGATTTCGGTTTGGGGATCCTTAAAAATGTAATGTCATGTGACTTGGCTTTCCTCAGACCTGTCTTGATAATCTTTCGGAAAACCCCTACTTGCCAAATCTTTTGCAAGTTCAACAAGCCTCTTTCTCCTGAAGTTCGGTTCTGTCACAATGGTGCAAACATGGCAGATAAGCTCATACGGTATGTGGATCTTATTATATCTTGCAGGATTGCTTTAAAATAAAGATATTTTCTAGTATTGGTGGGTTTATGATGTACATCACCTGGACTCCTGTCATAAGAGAAAACATTCATCCAAATAACTTTTCAATACGTTCTTGAAAGCCGAATTTTCTTGTGGACCATTTTTATTACCCCAACGGAATCTAACAATTTTTCTTCTGGATACGCTTGTCATTGTAGTGCACGTGGGGGGTATTTTGGTTCCCATTGCTGTGTGCAGAATTTGGGGGGAAAAATATGTTAAGATGGAAGGTGTTGTCTAGTAAAAACTCCTTATTGGTGCGTATTTCTACTTTACTAAGCTTTTCAATAATATCCTGGTATGATGTGACTAGAAACAGATGATATATGATGATATTCTGTGAATTAGATTTATTCAAATGCTCTTCAAATAACCACGATAAACGAGGTATTGCCAACTTGCAATAGCCCGGCCTATGTAATGTAATTCTTCACCAGTCTGAATCCGGAAAACTCTAAATTCACAAAGCGGAAGCTCAAGTTTCCATTCCTTGAAGCCTATACCTGAAACTGATTGAAATTTGTCCCAATCTTAATTTATGACATGTGTCTGTTTCTGTCGCAAACCAGTGACTAGTATCCATCCAGTTCAACGTGGTTGTTGTTTCCGAAAAGACATTTCAAAGAGTAGTTGAGAAAGATGGCATGTCCGGGTGCGCAGGGGCCTGTTTTGAGCGATCTAGCGGCCATTTGTGGTCCCAGTGTGTCGTGCAGGGTCTTGTCTTAAATCCTCTTTTCTGTAGAATAAGACTGGTGGTGTCATGGACTCAGATGGGTGGAGGGGGGTGTCTGAACGTGACGCATGCGCATTTAAGGAATAGTAGTAACCGGTCAGGTGCGGGTGCATAGGGGATTGATTGGGTGAACCCCGGGCCATTCTGGATCCAAATATGCAGGGTCTCGTAATAAAGTTCTCGTAATGTAGAATGACTGTAGTGCCTGCATCCACTTCTGTACATTATCTCAAATGGTTTACTAGAGACAAATTTTGTAGACAAGTGTCCTAGGAATAGAGAATATAGGACCCAAAAAATAGAACAAGATTGGACCTGTTTGAAATGGGTAAAATCTGTTTGAGGTTTACTTATTGTAGCCACAATCGTATCACCCGACTTTACACATGAAACATCCGTCTTTACGCAGTGACGCTCTCACGCGGAGAGTAAGACCCCTACACACACAAACAACCATCCATCTCAACGTAGCCCCTAATGTCTTGACGCATTGACACAGCCAGATAAAGAGAAAAAGAGAGATGAAAAAATAACTGCATGCATATCGCGTATTTCCCAGCGTAATATCCCCTTCCGCCAATCGCATCACAGCCAACTTGGGGGAGCGGCGTTGGGTGACACGTCGTCGGCTGATCTTGTCCAATCAGGAACTTCTCTCTCAGAAACTACCCTTGGGTTGCGTCCATCTTCGGCCGTTGGACGGATTGTTGGCCGGTCGCTCTCTCTGCCCCACTCTAAGCGTCATCGAACAGTCCAGTCCTTAGAGGCATCTTCAGTCATCATCAATAGATGAGCGCGTGTCCCAGTTTGGTAAAAAGAAACGTGACATTGGCGTCAATATTCACGGTCCATTAGATGTTGGGGCGTTATTTCTGGGCCCACTCCAACGGATTCAAGTAATCTGACTCATCCGTCTACAGCGATGCATGATTGGTGATGTTGAAGGATGGATCGAAGACTCGGATGGTTGGCACTTGAGTAGTGATATCGCAGTTGCTCTTATCGCTTTATGGCGTACAATGTACACGAAAGCGAGATTCAAGTCAAAGTCACCGGTTTGAGCTTCAATTATCGCGTCGGTATACCTGTGTAGACGAGGCGGAAACCAGGCGGAAATCGTAGAGATCTTGAACAGACCGCTGACGGTTGAAGGCCCAAATTCGGCGGTCACTCACTGGTTAGGCATCCGGCAAGACCGTTCGTGTACGTGAACTTCGACGTCGTCCAGATTCCACTTAATATCTCATCGTCGGAATCTGACTTGAAATATGGATGCACCATCATCGACCGGCATAGCGGTAGGATCAATCTCTACCGGTTGCAGAATCCTTAAACGTATCTGCGGCACGATGTGTCGTATGCGTTGGGGACGTTTCGACTAACGTTTGAAGTGGTGTCCACATTCCTTACATTCTTCCTTCGCCGCTGTCCCGTGGACTGCACACTTTCGTGTGGCACAGTAAATGGTCCAGACGTTAAAACGACTGTTCATATACAGCTACAGGGGACCCGCAGATTCATGTCGTCGTAAGTTGCGAAGACTAGTAAATGGCTTCGATCAGGTGGTACAGGTTTACATCTTGGTGGTTGACATATTGTCTGCTCAAATGGCCAGACCGCTTGCATTTTATATGGCTAGCTGATGATCTATTTTGATACAACCGGTTCAAACTCGCTCCATTGTGTACGCCATGACCATATTCGGTAGGAATTTATAGCTAACGATCTATTTTCATTACATGGACGTCAACTGTTCTCGTCTTTCTGCTTCAATGGAACCGACGCGGTCGTTTTCCATATACTATTGTACACATGTCTATATGTCTCCGTTTGATCGTTATAACCAGCTGTGTCAGCATAGCTGAGTGGCCTAAGGCGCCAATTCTCAGAACAGGTCTGCGTATACGGGCGTGGGCTCGAATCCCACTCCTGATACCGTTTTGCCCCGCTATATATTCGGTGTGGGTTATGTTCACCGTCATCTATGGGCAGGTATGGTCTGCTTTACGCTTCGTATAATAAACTCACTCCATATACATGACTCTGGTGCTCAAGGCAAGGCTATTCAAGGCTATTCTATGGATAACAACTTCTTTATTGCTGGAAGTATCCGATAACAGCTTCGTCATTGCTGTGGAGCTGACGTTTCGTTGAAGATACTTCCACCAATAAAGAAGTTGTTATCCATAGAATAGCCTTGTTATATACGCCAACTTCTAAATGACTAAATTACATTAACGTGCTCTAAGATACCATTACCGTTATGCAGCCACATACAACGGTGTCGCTCTACGACACTAGATTGATGTCCATAAGATTAAACCGATGCTGTATAACACTACATTGACGTTCTGTGCAGTTCATTGATGCTTTGTAACGGAGTGTCAATATTCTGTACAGTACACAGACTCATTGCATTACACTAACGCTCTGTATTAACGGACCTGACACTCTATAAGACAACATTGGTCACTTTATATCACTACAATGGCGTTTGGCAACACCGCATTGGCGCTATATAACATCTTGTGGAAGTTTCGGTCCTCAAGACAAGGGCTTGTGCTTGATCTTAGATATTATAACACAAGGTAGTCTGTTGACTCGGGAGATGATGTCTACACAACCCGTTCCTGATATATAGATTCCAGTTCGGCTATGAGATTTCTCTCAGACTTGATATGGATGACAACAAGCCAATGTAGAATGTAGAGTTGTCGAACGGATTTCTGATGATATATAGTTTTTACTATATGTATTTTGTACCAGCTTACAACATTTCACGTAGATTGTGAACCCTACCGGTGGTCGTAGACAGTTTGGTGATGGTATACACTGTATTTGAAAACGCCAGACATTCTCTTTTATACGGACCTGGGTCATTTGACAATGAAATTGGTCAACTGTCTCATTTTCTAAACATGCACATCAGACTTGGGATTCACAAAGTACAACTCAGTGCAATTACATAACCATTTTCTTCAACTGCTTATGTTTTCGAAAATCTGACCTAAAAGGTCATAAAATGGAATCTCTTAAATAGCTTTGTTAAAACAAGTGGCACTGGAAATTAAACACAGTTAAAATACGACTCCTAGTTTGCATGCACAAATTGCTGGGACAAGCATGGTGGCTAAGAAGTCTACTTTTACGTGAAAGTATGGTGGCTAAGAAATCAACATTTCACAATGTGTAGACCTACGTTACTCCGTCTACGACTTCGCCGGAACTGATCAGAAGCAACGACATCGCCTGAAGTGAAGTCATCATCGGAATTTACCTCATCGACGTCATCAACATAAGTGACATCGTCGGCTGAAGCGACGTCATGGAGCATTATGCCCTTTCGTGTACATGTTTCTGGTGGTGCCGTCATGCGTCATTGCGTCACTTCCGCTGATGGAGTCACTTCCGTAACTTCTGATCAGAGGGAATAGGAATGGATGTAGGCATATTCAAGTGCGATATCGAGCATATCTGCGCTTCCGTTAATACTGATGACGTCACTGATAACGTCACAGTTACGTGTCTAGCACTCTAATCATATTCCATACCACCACAGTTTCATTACAAGATCCTGCCTGCTATATTTGGACTCCGGATGGCCCCTAGTTCACCCAAAAATACCCCCCTGTGCATGCGCACCAAGGCATCACCTCGGAACATAACAAACTAGTCGTAGTCTTCACCAAGATACCTTCACTGAGCATAACGAGAGATTCAACAGGACACCTTGCACGCCATAATTGGATCAAGTATGGCCCATATATCACCAAAATCTTCAATTGCAGACGTCCCTGGAGTCAACCATGACGTCACCAGAAATAACACAAGAGCCCTGATAACATCTCCAGTCTTCTCTGACAGAGAATGAGATTCAAGACAAGACCCTGTACGAATCATAGGGACCAGGAATGGCACTTGGAAGGTTTCAAAATGGAAAGAAAAGACAGAACTGACCATGGTGGTGGCTTCATTGCATATGTTAACTCCACGCTACCATGTAGAAGAAGAAAAGATCTTGAATGTCAGAAAACTGAATGCTTAGCCTATGAACTCTCTATGAAATACAGGAAATGGACAATCTTTGACATTGGCATGTATCGCTCACAAACAGTCTCCGACATTCTTTTTCAGGAGGATATGTTGACATATTTATACGAAGCTACTAAATGTGGTGAAAGCATGCTGCTGGTTTGTGATTTAAATTATGATATGTTACGAGACGCCAAAAGCATCCCCTTGTCTAACATATGTGGCTTATTTAATCTGACCAATATTTTATTAAGAACTCAGTTCCATCTCTAAATGATTTTATTTTAACAAACCAACCTTTTCAACACTTTTACTTTTGATACTGGTTTGAGTGACTGCCATCATATGGTGTGTACAATTATGAAAGAATCGGTCACACAAAAACGAAACAAAAAGTAACATATAGAAATTACAAAAGCTTTAATGACGAGGACTTTAAAGTAGATCTTGGGCAAGTATCTTTCCATGTAGCCTATACATTTGATGAAATATATTTGATGGGCATATGAACATCTGCTAACTGGGAAAATCATGCCCCAGTCAAAATCAGGTTCCCCAAGAAACAAACCCTATACATGAATAGCAATTTACCTAAGACTATGTACATGATAAGAATGCTGTTTAACAAATACAAAAATGTTAAGTAAAAACAAATTGGAAAAATTACAGAACTCAGAGAAATGTAGTTACAAAAATCAAACGTCAGTCTATCAGAAATTCCTTTCATAAGCGATGCTCTGAAGGACCGAAATCCAAGGATTTCTGGTCAACCATCAAACCTTCCTACCAAATAAAACTAAATGCCAAGAAAATACAACAATACTACTTGAAGACGGAAAAGTTATTTCTGGGCAGAAAGATGACTGCGAGACCCTGAACACCCACTTTGCAAATAAAGCTAATGATATTGGCCCTGATATATGTAGTAGCATTGGTGTATGCCTCGACTAGCAACACCTACTGCGATATAGACAATGTAGCTAAAAGATCCCCCATTAAAATCCACCCTCCATTCCAGCCCGAATTCTATGTATGTCTCGTTCGTTCTAAAGCTCAACCCAGTCTGACGATCTCAGAACATGCAACGGGGCATGCCAGTTCTAGGTTCTGGCCCAAACCGGTTTTGAGCAATCTCCTGGCATGTACGATTTATTTCGAGGTAACAGGGCTAGCAGTTTGGATCGTAAAGCTATCCCTGCAACACCCCTCCCCGTTTTCTTTTTGGCGAAGGTGTTACTTCGCCTAGATAGAACCCTTCTCGTCGCAGGGAACCGCCGTTCTAGCGCTGCCAACGATTACTAAAACACGAGACAAAGACGTGAATTCTCCATGTTATATTACATGTGTCAAAATCCGTAACATGCAGTGTACAAAAGTACACTGCGCTCTAAAAATACCCAACTTCAATAAAATGGTAACCATCCCACTAGTCCAGTCTCATTACCAGACTGTCTATAATCGCACCCAAACCCACTAAAAATCTCGTTCAAATGGTCAGTCTCATGGGACCGATCACTTTATTTCTCAAAAATATAATCGGCGGGCCAGCCTACCAGCTTTACGGCCCAAATAAATACAATCGGCCGCATGGGACTGCTCACTTTAATTCTTAAAAATATACTCTGCAGGCCAGCCTACCAGCTACATGGCCGCAATAAATACGAGAACATTATCCAAACCAGGACTGGTATCTAGACTATAAATTGGCAGACCAGCCTACCAGCTACATGGCCGCAATAAGCAGCAGTCCGTCATAAAATCCACTACTGTAACAAGCCTCTAAACTACTGGCTGTCCAGACTATATATTGAACTCCCCATTCTCCCTCCCCTAATAATTTCAAGGCTCGCCTTCGTCAGCAGCCAACAATTTCGAGTGGAAGGGCCCTTCCAGGGCGTACGCACAAAGAGTCAGAAACGTGTGCGCGCACTACACGCCACTGATCCCAATGTACATACGCTCCCGCAAACGGCTACCCACCAGAGAGAATGTTTGCAGAGGAAACAACCATAATTGCTACACCTCCACAGATATCAAGCTCACACTCACAAAATCGTTGAGCTCAGAACTAGAACAGGGTTGAGACTATAATCGAATAATGACGTATATATTCAGCTATCCTGCCCCAATAAATTATAACGGGTACTACAAGATATCGGATAGACAACTCTCATCAGGGCTTCATGACGAAGGCATGGGATGAAGAGGGACGCGTCTACCTCGACCCCAGGTCTTCGGCATGGCTACCCGCACTACACATATTCTCATACTGTATCTTCTCCATGTCACTCCATATATTAACTTCACCACATAAACTTCCATGAACGTGCCACATAGCAGAACACACACAGAAAAACCCACAAAGAACACAGTTATACAATCTCAACAGAAGTCACATAAAAACGCGAGTAACGCGTATATCTACCACACAGAATCTTCACACACAGAAATTATCTAATCACACAGCAACCATCGAACCCAGGCGTCCAGCACCCGGTTCCCTCACAAAGATTACTTAAACACACCTAGTTCACCATAACGCACCAAATGCTCCCATAACACACTACACGTATAACGCCGCAGCAAACATCACAATTTCCGAACATCCAAGTTTCGAATACACACGAGGGTTCTCCAACACACACCATAATTCAAGAACAATAGTTCCAAAAATACAAATTACATTACACAACACATTACGAACGATTTGGGTCTAGAATTTTATGTATTTTTTTTCTTGAATTCCACAATGCCTCAAAAAACATCCTGTACAACAAAACCAAATCAATCCCCAAATAGGATAATTTCACATAGAAAATCAAAACTAAATACAATATATCCATCACTGCATACACGTGATGGTACACAACCATATATCTCCACCAAGCTGACGCTATACTACATCGCTTCAGACGCATACACAAAATGCGTCACCAATGGCCCATCAACTAACTTCACCATTTATCAGTTACTGGCAGAGCGAAATGGAGCCCACATTGGACAAGTCACCATTCCATAAAAATTCACACTGCAAAAACCTTAGTGTCTCCAATAACCAAGGTTTTATCCCTAAAATCTACAACACATCCATAGGCTGACAGGAAATCGAAGCCTAGCAACAGGTCGCCAACCAAGGGTGCCACCACTATATTTCCAGTACAGTGAAAATCGGAGATGTACAATGGGACTTGCCGAACTAGCATTCCCATACTGGTCATTCCTCGAAATGCACCAGTCAACCGAATAGGCGAAGACGACAACCCCTGAAGACCCAACCTAGCAAATAGATGTTCACTCATGACGGTGACTTGGGCGGCCGTGTCTACCACAGCAGTCACCGGCACAGACCCAACCTTAACTGGAATGGACATCGCCCACCCCTGGGAACGAGACAGTGTAACATCTCTGACTGCTGCAGTAAGTTCAGTAACACCTGCCTCGTCTCCCGTGGACGACCCCACCCCGTCATTTGCAGTTGCTAATTCAGCCCACCCATCTAAATCATGTCTAGTAGGACAAAAACGGCTTATGTGGCCGGGTTTACGGCACGAGTAACAGAGTCGCGGTGGACGGAAGGGTCGCGATGACCGACGGCGAGGGGACCTCTTATTTATCCCTTCCCCTTCTGCCTTACAAGCATCAGGAAAAGCCTCCCCCACTGAATCGACATTAACAGTCCTACATGTAACCGTCTGAAAACTCAAGTCTCTCAGATTATATCGTGAGGAGTTCACATAACTCAAGGCTTCCGAGATTGTTGTGGGGCTCTTTTCCATAGCAAATCTCACAGCCTGTATTTCCATGCATCCCTTGAGAAAATGTTCCACCGCTACTGACTCAATAATCTTTTCCGGTGCATTCGGATACCCGTCCCTTGCCAACCTAGCGCATCTGAAAACAAACTCCTCTAAAGTATCTTCGGGACCCTGCACTTCCGCTTGCAAACGCTGCCTAACTGCACGCGGAGGTTCCCTACTATTATAATGGCATTCCATTGCCTTGAGGAGCATACCAAACGAGGCTTTGACTGCCTCCGATTGATAACTGTAAAACACCATGGCATCGCCATGAATAGAGTCTGTTAATTTCCTAAGACACTGGTCTTTGTCCCACTTTCTACTTTCAGCTTCCAACTTAAATTTAACCCTAAATGAAACCCAGTCCCCTCTGGTCCCTGAAAACACTAAAGTCTTGGGAAGCCGGGGACTTTGACTACGGTAGCGTTCTCGGGATACATGTCGTTCGGTTGATCTCGATCTGGACGAGCATTCGCTACATTTACTAGGGGAGGCCTCAACCTCCCCCTCGGTATCAGTAGCGGACACATCGGCCAGATTCCCATTATCTATATCCCCTTGAAGATATTGTTTCCCTACCATAGCATTGTCTAAAAACAACTCATTCCTATTTACTGGGCATTGGAAGTTCGGAGCTGAAGTGTGGCCACTGGGCGGTAACTGATTGAATACATTATCTACATCCCCTAGTGTCGTCTGGAAACGCCAGACCAGCGTCCAGTCCTGTTGTTCCATTTAGATCTAGTGGACATAGGGGGTCGGGAAGTGCAGCTGATGCCTTCACTTGAACATGTGGTTCATTTTGTTGAACAGGGGCTGCATTCAGTTGATTTGCAGTCTTTCCCCCACCCTCAATCAATTGTTCAGGTCTATTATTTACGACACCAGGAGTTGGGTCTGCCTGACCAGCGTCCCCCGTTGTCTGTTCAGACGTCGCATGTGATGAAATCTCTGACCCTTCCCTGCTTGGAGCGCTAAGCAATGTAACAACAGTCCTCATATCTAAACCTACTTGTTCCATCTTATCATCAACTTGCTTCAACTTACTACCAACTTGACCTATTTGAGTGTTTACTTGTTGACCTAGTTGGTCAACTTTAACATCCACTTGTCCTACTTTAGTTTCCACTTGTCCTACTTTAGTATCCACTTGGGTCAATTGGCGTCCATAATTATCTATCTTTTCATCCAATTGTCCCAAATGAAGCTCATATTCCTTGATATTATCATGCAACTGGTCCATTTCTACATCCAATGCATCTACATGGCCCGTTATTCCAACTTTCCATAATCCAATGATTTCTTCAAAACGACGGTCAACCAAAGCATTAATGTATTCCGGACTTCCCGAAAAGTCTAAACCTATAATCTGCCCCTCTAGCACTAGATCGGCTATATGCCCGGCACTAAACTGAGTCGCCTGCATAAAATGCTTAAAACTAAGCAACCTGCCCTCTTCCTGCAAGGCTACCACACGTGCACTTCGACTACTCCCCACCCCTTTCAATTTTTGCAGTGCTTCCTCTGTAGCCACTGACACATCAATGGGCCCTAAATCTGCCATGTTAACAAAAGTGGAACGATATACGGTATATGCAAACAAGTCCAAAAAATAAGGAATACCCAATCAAAATCTACTCAAATAAATTCAAATATATCAGACTTTCAGTGAGTTTCCTTCTAGAAACTCACTAAAGCAACTGAAAGACAGCCCACATTGGTATGTCCACTACAGAACAACAAATCTTACACCAAAATAAATAGCAGCGTCAACTCCTCACACTCAGTTTCCACTCCAGAAACTCATTAAAGCAGAAGACCGTGTACCTCGTTATTTCCCCTAGGGAACACCAAATTGGACACGAAAAATAAAAAGCCGTGTCAACTACTCAAATTCAGTGAATGAAAACAAATATTTAAACATGTGCAGGTTCGAGTTCAAACTGACGAAACACTTTTATGAACCAAATTAATTGTGCCTAATCAGCCATATCCATTAGGAAAAAGAAAAAGACCTTACAAGACCCATCTCTAGAACAAGTGCAACACGCGTTACCACACAGTCAACACGTTGTTACAACTTCTCTGTTAATCTTGCACTATTTCAATTTACGGCTAATCATGAATAAGGCGTGTGTTCAACATAAATAAATCTTAAATTAACACAGTTTCACACAGAATACAAACTAGATTTTAAACTCGACCACATCGAGGAGCCAAATGATAATTGTATTTGTTCAAATACAAACAGGAGATAGTCTGTCTCGAGCTCAACATCATGAACATCCTTCAGTCTATCATTCAGACCCCTCAATGATGAGCATAGACCAGTTCCCATTCAATTAAATTTCATAGCTTAATTTCCTAAACTGATCCAAGAGAAGGGAGAAAACAGACAGGGTATATACATTATTAACTCAATTCAAAAGGATTGAAGGAAGCGGGATTACTATTGTCGCAGTGACAACATCATGGCTTCGCCATGAGTACTATAGTATATGGCAGCGACAACACCATGGTATCGCCTTGAATGTGGCTCGCATGACTGATAATGCCCCAAGCTGTCAACTGAGCAATCAGAATCATGTATTGGACAACCAAAATGTAGGCAATATATATATATTATTTAGCCGACCAGTTGACAGCCGACAAACCGTTCAAAAAATGTATATATATAATCTATCAATAAAATTCCCATGAATTAGGGAGAGAAAGCACATGGCCAGTAAACCCCAGATAATCGGCTAGAGGCACAAGCCGATATATCGGATTTCTTCGGGCAGTCTGTAACTAAACTCTCTGTGGTACTGGTACTCCCACTCAATTTTGAAAACTAAATTCAGACAAATAAGATCTAAATGGATACAGGACTCTTAAAGAGTATGCCTGTCACATCTGGTTTCTCTGATTGGGCGGTAATCTTGGCGGCCATCTTTAATTTATGCAAAATCTTTAATGATTATCTCTGATACCATTTAAGTGTTGTATGTTAAATTTGGTTTTACATCATTGATGTATGAAGAGACTTGCATTAATGAATAATCACATCAGTTCCTCTGAGTGGCGGGAAGGACGGGCGGCCATCTTTAATTTATGCAAAATCATGATCATCTCTATCTCTGATACTGTTGAAATGCTCAATGTAAAATTTGGTATACATCATCGATGCATCAAGAGATTTATGCAATGAATACCGGTTTCTCCGATTGGATGGTAACCTTAGGGGCCATTTCTAATAGCAAAATTTTTTAATACTCTGTATATTTGTCACTTGACTGCTTGGTGTTCCTGACATCTTAGTTCAAATTGAATACATTATGAATGAACCCAGAGCCGAGGGGTTTTCAGATGCGCAGCTTCGTATTATTTTGAGAACTAAGAAAATGGCCAATAAATATAGGCTTATTTTTTTCCAGAATGACAAAAATGTGAATATATTGACCGTGAGATCGATATATCTGAAGCTATCAATTTGAATGTATGTCTTTTGCATAAGCGGAGCCTTGTTTTTTAATTATTTATTTTTGAAGTTCAAATTTTTCATTCAATTCAACAAAATATCGGTGCCTCATTTTTTCCATTGTTGGTCAAGGTTTCTTTCTCAATCTTAATACGATCTCCTCTCTATCAGGTGAAAATTTTACCACTCATAGTAACATTTTGTAGGTCAAACTTTTGCCTTAGCAAAGTAATCTCATATGGAGAAAGAACCCATACACTAATAAAGGAATGACCAGAAAAGTATTTCTCCAGTACATTTGGACCCCCAGGTGGAATTTGGTGCCTTGATGGGTGAAACATTGGTGAAAACTTTCTTATAAAACACTTTGGTCTGATAATGATACATGCTATATATATATCTGGTGACCAATATAATATATATCTGGTGACCAATATAATATAATATACCAAAATATTCCTCGTACCGGTACCTTAGTAGATGTCAACAAAGAATAAAGGCATATATTGTTGAAATATATTCCAAAATATTCTATATAGGAACTGATACAATAAAGTCTACGGTGGAAATAAGAACATTGTGTGTAAAACATTTTTCTACATATACTAATAAAGCTCTCACAATCTAGAAATGTCAAGTCAGTCAGACATACTAAACCTATCATTGTGAGATACACATGTATTGTCTATATACGAGTCCAACGGTATAGTTTAGTCAGATTAGTCTAGTAAATATGTAATTTCACTCCATTGCACTCGAGGTCGTGTGGTGGATTCCTTTATCTCTGTACATCTTTGTATGAAGATTTATTTGCAAAGGTGTACAAATTGGGTATTAATTTTTTCAAAGAGTTTATTGTTTTATTGAATCTGTTCAGCGTCAAGAGAGAAAAGTTTTTTATACTCTGTAATGTTTGCAGAGATATTATAATATCATGCCCTGGACATCAGAATCGAGACAATAAATTATCCATATTCGCTATATATTGCTTGATTTTTATAAGAAAATTGTTACATGTACATGTACATGTACACAATATGGGAATTTCGGGTGGGCATATTTCAAATAATAATCATGTGGGTTGCAGCAAACTGATATGTGGTGAAAGGTGATCATTTTTTCTGATTTCTTTCCCATACAATTTGTTGATTAATGGAATAACCAATTTTTTTTATTGGTTGAAAAACCCAACACTTGGTTGGACTAACATTGTTAAATTGCTATGAATTGGAAAATTCATGAAACTTGGGGCCTAATTCTATGCAATGATCTCAAGGCCTCTCACAGACTAAACATCTTTAATTTGTAAAAGTTTTGGCAGTTGATGTTAATTTAAACTTTGCCTGAATTGTTTTGAAGTTGAAGCTGGAATTGTCTGTCATGTGTTCATAAAAACATAAATATGTTTTAGTTTTCATTATTACACTAAATAAGTGATCAACACAATGACTTTCACACTTTTATTGAATGTACTCCCCATTTCCTAGCTGATAAGTGCATAGATCTCCATTGGCAGAGACCTAGCCTGCTTGTAAATTCAGTGCATGATTGTCTGTCAATCATTGTCAATGTTCGTCCAACTTATTGTCGGTCATGTGTTAGTCCGACTAATTATGTGTTTGTTTATTAGTAAACTAAATAAGTGATCAGCCCAATGACATTTATACTTTTATTGAATGTACTCCCCAGTTCCTTGCTGTTAAGCGCAAATATCTCCATCAGCAGAGACCTTGCACTCTTTTAGCACATGATTATCTGTCAAATCAATGTTCATCCAACATTTCATCTGTCGTGTGTTCGTCCAACATTTTGCCCGTCATGTGTTAGTCCGACTTAAATACGTTTTTTTTTATTATTAAGTGATCAAGTCAATGACTTTTATTGAATGTACTCCCCAGTTCCTAGCTAGAAGTGCATAGATCTCCATCAGCAGAGACCTAGACTTCTTGTAATACATCACATGGTTTTCTCTCAATGTCTGTCTGTCATGTGTTCGTCCAACTGTTATATGACAATTTTATCTCTCGATAAGATGGATTATCAACGCATTTGTTTCATCTCTGCTTTCATGAAATGATTTCATCTGCTCATAAATTATAAAATGGATATGTCTTCCCTAACCGAGAAGTTTGTCTGAAACCCCCCCCCCCTAAAAATCTGAAAAATGTTAGAGAATTATGTTTTTCATGTTTATTCACTGGACAGAGTTTAATATTAAATTTGAGTGATAAACAGCGATATTTTTTTAAGAAAATGAAAAAGAAAATGATCAAATCATCCAGAAATGTCTGTCAACGTTCGTCCAACATTGACAGTAATACATTATTGCAAAGCACTGTGAATTACCAAATGTAATGCATAGCTTATCTTTTAACTGTTAATTTTGCATACAGCAAAGGTCTCTCTATTATTTCCTCACCAGAAATTACTGCTTATCTTAAATCTGTGCTTGTAACAGTGCATTCAGTGCTGGCCGTGAGAGGCGAGCGGTCGCTCGCGCGCGCCTTATGCTCACCTAAATTCCGATTATGGCGAGTATTGAAGCACTCGCCATAATTTGTGCAAAATTTTTTTAGTCAAAAGTCCAAATGTGAACCATTTTTACTACCAAAATATTGTTTAGAAGAATGTCCAATTACAGATTAGGGAGACAAAAACTATCAAGGTCCAGTGACTTAGTCACAAGCGTGTCAGTTGTCATGTTTCATTCCGAAAGTAAAACTCCGGGTATGTTGTTGTTGTTGTAAATCTACACTTGCCTGATGGTGGAGTTCTGTGCTATTTGCACAGTTACTCTGGCCGCAATAAGCTCTTGTATATTACTTCATATCCTTTGCTTTATACTGGTGTCAGTTTTATTGAGTTCTGGTCAACAACTTTTCAATTGCCAGTCTCAAAAAACATCGTTTGCAGTCATCCATCACAGAGAGCACATGGTTATACAAATTCACCAAATTGCGGATTTGAGAAAGATCCGGAACCGGACTTTCAGAAAAATCAGTGAGCAGACTTTGCGAATAGTTTCTGTAGTCAGTGTTTATACTTTAATTTGTTATTTATAAATCTAAAATGTCAATTATCATCTGCTACAAAAGGAACCATATTTAAGAAAAACCTGATAAACATACTGACAGAGCTACAAAAGTGATGTATTCTCATTTTACCGATAATAAGAAAATGTTTTCCTGGCTCCTGGAGTCTTAATTTGGCAGTATAATTTGGAGTCACTCGCCTAAACATTTTCCAAGGAGAGTGACGGTCACTCGCCCATACTCGCCTTACAGCTTTTTGAGGTGAGTGATGGATAGCTCTCCTGCATTTTCCTCACAGGCAGCACTGGCACTGCATGGATTGTGTATCCGGCACAGGATCGCAGACTTATGTCCTACGCTGCATGAAAGTCAAATGATGATATATTGTTCAACATTCTGAAATTCGGTGGGATCTCCAGGATATCGCCTCTGTTCTGTTTCTCGCGATTCTTCAGAGACAACATCGTACAACGACTGCATTATTACGGCTATGTTACAAGCCAGCACTGTCATGTCATTGAACAATTGCTGGATGCCGACTTTAAATTGTGTTCACTCACCCGCTCACTTTCACTCACTCACTCACTCATTCACTCAATCGCTCACTTGCAAATTGGTACCAGTACCATTTTCAATTAACCCGGAGCCTTAAACACCATGATCATTCGGCCCTTATTGTCGCAGTGATTTTATAGAATTTGGCTAACTGCTGACAGTGCGGAGGAGATTCTGTGATAAGAGCTTCAAATTAACACAGTTCGCATAAAAAGGTTATATCATATTTGCATTCAGCATGGATTATGAGGGATATTTGTGTTAACCTAGTTTCAGCTGTGATATAATGCGTTATCTATTGGATACATTCGTATTTTGGTTTGATTTTCAGGAAAAGGTGCAAAATACAATTTTTTTTAAGGACGAGAGCAATTGTCCTGAGTGGTGGAGGAGCACGGGCCTCCCATTTCAATCAATTAACCAGCCTCACGGTATGTTAAGCTATACACCTGTCCATGTACACTGTAACATGTCCATTGAAAAATCACCATGATATGAAATACATATCTTTTTTAACATCAGCGGGATATTCATTAAATCCACAGACTTTTTGTTCACAATGCTCCGTTAATTTCATAATTTTCATAATTTTTGAAAACTGGGCATGCTGGGTGAATTTCCTATTACTATTGAACGTCTAGATACTTCAAAATAGGGTAAATGAAATCCCCTCACAGGCCTAGACAGGTCCAAAAAAGCCAAGGCCAGATAGGTGTAACCGTGTTCGTTATAGCTAATTAGACCCGAGAAGAAAACAGCATGAATTTCAACTGGCATGTTACCTTCAATGTAATGAGGTACCGGTATGTAATATTATAGCGGTTTCATCTTTTTCACTTACTAGAATTATTTGCATATATACACGTAACCAGCCATCAGCTCGAACTCCGTCAAGTCAAATGTTGGGAGATATGTTTGCCCTTGTACCTGTTTGCCCTTGTACCCTGGTACCAGTGTATGATTATTATTGGCAATACCCTACTTTTTGCCAAGTTTTTTGGCCAACAGACCAATACCATTACTTGGCCAATACTAAGCACTTCCTTAGACCTGAGCCACAATGGAAGTGCATACGGGGTACATGAAGCACCACTTCGTCTGAATAAAATTATTTTTTAAAAATAATTTGACTGTTCTAAACTCACGTAAGCTATTAAAAAATAATTTCCCGTCATTGATAGCCCAAATTTAACAAGCAAAACTGCTGTATTTCCTGTATGTTTTGTGACATCTTTACCTCTCTTGATAGCAGAAGTGAAATACAGCGTTTTGAGAGTTTACTGCAGGGAAACAACTCTCATCTCAAATGATTTTGGGCCTCTTGGATCGATGTGGCAACTACATCTGCATACTAGAAAATAGGCTTGGAATCATGTGGTTTTGGACACATATGCTGTCCGTTCATGGGAAATAACTACGTAGACAATTTGGGGCACATTGGTCTTCTGAATATTCTGATAATAACCTCGATATTGGGATTATTAGCCTATAAACATACCACAATTGCCTTGAAGAGGTTGGAGCCCCCAAATCCTCCACACACTTGAATGGCCTCCAAATCCTTTGTGACTCCTATCTCATCTACACTGGAGGTAAAGAACCTGGTAGACAATTTGGAGCATCTTATTCACTTGCCTATCCAGTGGATAGCTGTAAGATAATGAAGGGCACCAAAATATTAATGTTTGTAGTAATTATAGCACCCCAAGTCATCTATGCCGGAGTTAAAGTTGTTCGCTATAGGGACTAGACTCATGCGGATGGCCTTGTAATTATTTGAGAACGGCATGTCATCTGCGCATGGTAAAATACCTTAACACCATTTGGAGCACCTTAGTCATCTGAATATTCAGTTTATAGACTTGAACCTGTAAGATACTGATGTTCATTGCATAATTCGGCACAGATGGCCTCACCTTTGAGATTGGCACATGTACCAAAGATGAAGTCCCGACTCTGCTTACAGTACCTGATATGGCCAATCTGTTATTCATGCTGTGATCGTGAACAGCGCTCTCTGGCATTGTATGGTGGAGCCACTGGTGTCTTCTTGTAAATCGTCTATTGAATACGTCAAGTGTTAGCTCCGCTCTGTAGTCCTGCAAATAGCCAGTCTGTTATTTACAACTATGGGGGATGCTGCGAATAATAGCAAACTTAACGAGTTAAAAAAACTGTAGGCTATAATCATCTGAACAGCCAGAAACGTTTCGATCAAACCACGATCAGATGATGTAGAATCAGCCATACATGATTAACTCACAAACAGTTACACAAATCAGAGCCAGTACTCACAGTGAAACACATACAGATTTAAGATTGTAGGAGATTCTTTTTTATCGAGCAGCTGCTTTAGAAGATCTTTTAGGGTGAAAGAGGACTGTATCTTAGGTTATTTGAAAGAAATCCGGTTGTTGCATAAGTTTTAATGTATGTACATGTATGTTTTAATGTGTTGAATGAATAAGTTATTAACTTGACTATACTTAAAATTTTGTTTCATTGTCGCCATATAGTTGAAATATTGCTGAACGTGACATAAAGCTGAATTTCTTCGGAGACTGGTTGATATTAGGATTGGAGCCCAAATCCTCTTGACAATCTGTAGAAAAGCCAGTCTGTTATTCAGTCGTTTATACAGAACAGCCTCATCTCATCTAACTGCCTAATGAGTTACACTAAGATACTACCAACAAATCCGTGTCTGGAACCATGCAAAAAAAAAACATGTATTGAATGTTGACGAAATTTGCAAGAGGAGATGACGGAGGTGTTCCAAATTACATGTACCTATACATGTATGTTAGAAACGCTTCCAGGGAGAGTTAGGTGTTTGCACGTTGATTTGTTCAAGGTCATTTTGTTAAACAGTTTTGAACTTTTCCTGAATGCCATTACGTATATATAGATGACTTGGTTGCTCCAAATTATTTCAAAGTAATTATCAAATACGTATTTAACTTTGGTGTCCAAGGGATATGCCAATATAAAAATATGTGTTGGAATTTGGATATCGCATGTCATTGTCTGCATACATGTACATGTATGTAGATGACTTAGGTGCTCCAAATTACTAAGGGCCGATAATGCTTTTTGTGTAAGGGTTTTAAGCATTGCTTATTCTTTGACATCTAGGTGCCATACAATATTTCCTCTCATATGCAGATGATTAAGGTGTTCCATAGGAATAGGACCCTACCCGTGTTCTTCCCGGGTGTGAAAAGGAATAGGAACCAACATTGTAATATGACTGAAATAGTGTTGAAAGCAACGTTTAATCATATTCACTCACTCTGAGATGTCTATTGTAGATCTTACTCATACTGATTTGTCTTCTCATAATGAAGATACAATGTACAGGTTACTACTTTTGTATTTTAGACGGGAAACCGAAGATGAGGCGGGAGGCCCTGATGCTGCTGGTGAAAGCCATCCAGCAGCATAACAAGATCGCTCCTCCACCGATGACAGCGATACAGGTAATTTTGTTTCTGCATCATTATATTGTAGGCCTATATTTCATATTCTTTTATCTATAGTCTATATAAATGTTTTCCCACCGACATGTGCCGTCATCCAGTTATAACTTATTGGAAGAGATAAATATTATCAAACAGGAGCATTTGTACTAACACATGAGTAGTGTGACTCAAGTCACAGGACCTACGAAATTGAATGAGGAAGATGACTTGGGGGTCCAAGCGTAATGTTTTTAGTCACCTGGATGACTTGGGGGTCCAAGAGTAATGTTATAGGTCACCTAAGTAGGTCAAATTTTCATCAAAAGTAGACCAGCTCAGAACTTGCTGGTAACAGTCCCCTAATGCACGTTCATGCCAACAATCAAGGTTCTGATGTCAACGGTTCTCCTTATTTTGCCAATGAAATGATTCGTATGGACTGACTCACTCATTACCGGACAATTTGCAAATGAAAGCCAACTTCGTAGGAATAAGGAATTCTTTTACATTAACTTTGCCCATGATGGCTGACTGAAATTCACACATTTTAACAGATTTCATAGAGTTTCCAGAAAAGTTGAAGAAAGTTCAAAGGAGTTCACAATGATAATGTTTCCCATGTTCCTATATTTCACCATTTAATAAGGTTTTCATCTTGTGATTTTTCAGACCGAAAAAAAAAAAAAATCGATAAAAGACAGCGCCATCCCAGCAAAACAACCCCTCAGCCAGACAGTAAGTGTATATTAGTACACAATGAATGGAAAATGCATATGTAAAAGCCTGAATGATTTGGTTGAATGCAGAAGATGCTTATATGGATTAAAATATGATAAATTCAGTGTGGGAAATTGGATGCATTGGAGGAATATATTAAATAATTTGACATATCGCGTGCGAAAAATATGGCCTAAGAACAAAAATATTCTGAACAAAAACAAAAAATCGGAGATTATTACATCCGAAAGGGGCATAACTCCATAAGCCAAGGCGAATAATCCTTTGTTGGCTTGTATAATGCAGCAATATAAATAAGTTTCCAAAATATAGTAGCTATACCGAACACAGTTCTGCAGATATACTGGGTTACATTCAGCCATATAGGACAGAAATAGAAATTAATATAGCTGTAAAAAGGAGATGGCCGGGCGAAAGAGATCGGAGGTAAAAAAAACCCAGAAAAGTAAGTAAGGAGAGTGCAGAGAAGATCATGTAGGCTACAATTGTCTCCTTGTATATACTCCTTGTGGTTCCGAAAGGCCAATAGTTTCAATAGTTTACCCAGGTGTCCATATTCACAGGTTTCAGTGTATTTCATCATGTCTCATTCTCCTCCTCACCAGATTATAGTGGCCCCATAACAAGATCCATGTCGATGAAAAACCGCCTGCCTGGCACTCCAGCCAGAAATGATATCAGCAGAGGCAAGTACTTTTTGCAACTTCACCGGTCCGCCGGGCAACCTTAATTTTGTTTAGGAGTAACTCAAATTTCTCTGGAATGAAATTAGTCTTTGTCTTTATTTACATTACGTTTCAGAATTTCTATGCGCTTATCGGAGATTCAACACCATTGATCGGTTTGATTGTCACGTTTTTCGCTACTTCGCTGAGAGTCGCCATTATGGAATTCCCATTTGGGGGAATCCCGTTTTAGCGCAATGCATTGTAATGTCACACAGCTGTTGATATGGGAGGCTGAAACAGGGACTTTTGTTTACTGTTGCAATGTTCATCCTTTTCATAATGGCAGTCGTCACTCTAAGGGTGTTGACAATATTACTGCTAAAGTAAAGGGTGACTCTGCTGAGTGACAGACAGTGGAGGATTATGAGAAATCTCGCTTGCGGTTATATAAACCTTCATGGGAAAATGGCCATCCTTGGCTGAAACACGACACACGTGGGATGTTCTGTTTGGTTTGTGCGCGATACCACACAACGAAGAAACCCAATGCCTTCCGAACTGGAACACTGAGTTAATGCCTCAACAACGTAAAAACATGAATTCTCATGGGCTCACAAAAATGCACCAGGTGTGAAGGAAGCAGTGCTAAAACCTCATGAAACTAAAATTTTGAAGGGATTTATGGTGATGGATTCAATGTGTGAAACAGATTTTCATTACTGCATTCCATCTCATCAATGAAGAGAAACCCTTTACAGATCTTAAACCACCTTTAGCTTTACAAAAACGCAATGGAGTGGAGAAAATGAAAAACTATCGAAGTGACCGTACGTTCCCTTCAAAATTTTGGGCAAGTGAATAGTGATGAAGCACATCAAAAGTGAAAATTTAGAGGAATGTGAAACGAGTTTCTAAAACATGTGAAAGGACTACTGCTGTTTATGGTGGACATTAATGGATTTCAGTCACCCACAAAAGCTCCCATCAGAACTGCTCTGGAGACCATCCTTTTACTGAATCAGATTAGCTTCTACCCTGATATCTACAACATACACCCCCTCCCCCCCTCCCCCATGTTTTCAAGTCCGCACAGTAGTTCCATGATCATCGAGTCTGCCATCTTTTTACAGTAAATTTTATCATGAACTAAAACTAACTGTAAGTGCCATTACTGTCAAATACAGAACTGTAAGTGCCATTACTGTCAAATACAGCTATGTATATATAAAATATCAACAAAAACAGAAATGAGAAATCCAACATTTTGCATATTCACTGTCGTGTACATTGTAATTTCAAGTAAAGAGGCCATTGCAGATCACCAAAATCAAGTTACCTGTCAGCTGATATTGTTCACTGTGTATACACCAGTACTATCCCAGTACACAGGTTGCTTTCACCCTTGCACTGCTACCTAAGCCAGTAGAGATGAAACATGCATGGGCAGTCACTAAGTGGACATAGTAAACTGGTATAGTATGTACAGTTAGCAATAGTCAATTAAAATTATATATTTGGTTCCGGTGTAGTTTTGTGGTGTCTGTAAGTAAACAGTACAGTGACTACTTTCATGAACAACAGGCAAGAAAACCACCTAAACCTGGAAATTATGAATAAGAGGATTTGATGTAGGCGAGTGATGGATTACTCTCCTCAAATTCGTTCCAAGTGAGCATCTGCAACTTACATTTTCACTACAAATCTTTGAAATATGAAACTGTACATTCTGTGAAAAGGTGAAAACGCCGCATTCACCCGATAGTAATAAATGGTTATTCCATAGACTAATAAAATGTTCAAACCAACTTAAAATGTCTATGACCCAACCTTCCACAAAATATTTACATGTCTGTACCATGTTTATCATGTTTATCAGAAAATGCCCACCTATCCTAATTTTGTAATAGTTGACACCAAATGTAACTTTTGATGGCATTGTTTGTTACAAATGGATACCTATGCTAAATTAGTTCTTTGCGTGTCAGGGTTCCAGGTGGGAGTGAATGTCACCTGGATTTTGGAAATTATATTCAGGGTCATTTTTGGAGTTAAATAAGTTTAACATTCGTAAGAAGTCATTATTAACTCTATTTACATTGTGATGTTTGTCACCAATGACTATCCATGCTAAATTGGTTTTATGTACTGTATGGCTTTAACACTGGTATGGTTAGCTCATTAATTATTGGAATTGAGGTCATTTTAAAGTCACTTTACGGGTCAAATGAGGTATGGTTCAGGGAAGGGAGGATACTATTAGACAATTTTGGCAAACTGAGGTCATTATTAGGGTTTTCCGAGGTCAAATAACATCCAATGGCCAAAATATGAGCCTTAAAACAATTTGAAACATTTTTGTGTGAAATTCCCTGTAAAAGAAATGGGTATCAAATCTGAAGTTGTACCGGGTGAATTTTAAGATATTAGTGTTGGGTCATTCAGTATTTTTTGTTTGTGAATTTTGGCAACAACCATTTTCTTATGGACTGGGTCTTCCCGATCAAGTTAATTGTTAGTCTGAAATTTTCTTCCTCGAGTTTGAAGTAGTTAAAAATTTTGTGCCCTTTTGAACATTCATGGTATCACCAGAATGATTAACAAGAGCCCAAGGGGCTTCAATATACGTCCATATATCTGGAATTACATTGGTGCAAATTTCAAGGTTGTTTAATAGCCTTGATTCCAATTGGTAACTAGCAATCCAGAGAAAGGTCTACAATTTTGTGCCTCTGAGAATGTAACATATATATCACATCTAAAATTGAATGGTATTACTAAAATGAGCTTGGAAACTCTTGGAAACTAGTTGACCTTGGAGCAAGAACCGAGAGCTCACATATCCAACACTGAAATCGACAATAGTCGAACACAAGAAAATAGTAGTTTTCCTGCAAATGGATTTCTTTCAGACGAGAGAATTTTTCGAGAGAAGTGATGAAGTAAACCTTTGTTCTTGAGTTGATAAACAGGTATGAAGTTCATAAATGACCCCTCTCCCCGTTAAATTAGTAAATGTATGGTTTTTATTTCACAACAGTTTAACTAAATGTGGTGGTTTCAAACATGGGAGACAACTCCACAGGACAAATGCCATATATATGTAGGGGAGAGAACTCTGAATATTCCAACCTAATACATATAGTCAGCTAAACTAGATTCAGTTTTGGGGGACTGTGATCTTGACATTTGACAAATTGATGTATGGCTCCTCTTCGCCATGTGAGTAAGGTATTTGATACCATTCCATACCTTGAAACTAGAGATATCACATGGACAACAACTGTTAATGGATGAATGGACAGAAAGAAACATCGCATAACATGATCTCGTCTTTGGCAGACATATGGAAATGTGACTTTGGGATCAGTGACCTTGACCTTTGGCCGTGATCTAAATTTTGGTACACGACACATAGTCTTCCATCAATGTTTCAATGGACACAAGAAAATCATGATTTTTTTTAATTTCATGAGTTTGGGGGTCAGTTACCTTGATGTTCAGCCTTGACCTACATTTTGGTACATTTCCCCTAATGTATCTACTGACACAAAAAAAGTAATTTTCAAAGATTTCTTGATTCTGGAGTCACGGTGACCTTGACTGTTGACATTGACATAAATTTTGGTGCATGACAAACCATCTCTCCGTAATTTCTCAATGGACACAAAAAAGATTTTGGGGTCACAGTGACCTTGACTTAGGACCTTGACCTACATTTTGGTATGTGACACCTCGTGTCCCCTAATGTATCTACGGACACAAAAAAAAGTTATTTTTAATAATTTCCTGATTTTGGGGTCAGTGACCTTTGACCGTGACCTAATTTTTGGTATGCGACAGTTCATTCCTCCTATTGAATCCACTCACCAAAAATTAGTAATTTTTAATGATTTCCTGATTTTAGGTTACACTGAACTTTGACCTTGATTCTGGTGTCAGTGATTTTGACCTGGATCTAAATTTTGGTACATGACAAAACGGCTACCCGTAATTTGTCAATGGACTCGAAAAATCAGTTTTAACAATTTCATGATTTTGGGGTCACAGTGACATTGACCCTTGACCTACATTTTGATATGTGACCTATTGTGTCCTAATGTATCTACTGACACAAAGAAATGTTATTTTTAATAATTTCCTGATTTTTGGGTCACAGTGACCTTTGACCTCGACCTATATTTTGGTATGCGACACTTCATTTCCCAATATTGAATCCACTCACAAAAAATTAGAATTTTTAATGATTTCCTGATTTTTCGGTCACTGACCTTTGACCTCTGCCCTCTACCTACATTTGGTATGCAACACATCATTCCACCCTAGGGCATCCACTCACCAAAAATTAGAATTGTTGAGAGAAAACTCAATGATCAATGATTTTTTTATTTTAGGCAACAGTGACCTTTGACCTCTGACCTTGACCCCAATTTTGGTACGCGACACATCGTCTTTACCTAGCCTATCCACTCACAAAAAAAATTGCAGCTGTGGATAGAAAACGTTCACAGATATAGACCGGACACGGACACTTCAGTGATTTCCTGTTTTTTAGATCAGTGACCTTTGACCTCTAACCTTGACCGTCATTTTGGTACGCGACACATCGTCTCCCTGTAGGGTATCCACTCACCAAAATTAGAACTGTAGATAGAAAACTGTCCCAGATATGGACCGGACACGGGACGGACGGACGGACGGACGGACAGACGGACGGAAACCGCCATCGCCTTTTGGCGGGCGTATAAAAACTGAGAGCAAAGACTTTCCATAGTTTTGGAATATTACATTATATTTGGCTAATTTTGAGTCTTTAGTTCTGGTGATAACCATTATGCGTTATTTCAAAATGGCGCTCATATGGGTTCATCCATAAATTGCCCTTCTCAGGTTATCAATAATAATAATAATAATAAACCTAGAAAAACACGTTCATGACAGCTTGTATGAATATCTGACTACTTATAATCTTCACGATGCTCAGTCAGGCTTCAGGCCCGGACGGTCAACCCAAACCTTCTTGACTAAACTTACGAAAACCTGGCTCAAAGATAGACAACCAAGAAATGGTGGGTACCATTTGTGTTGACTTCAAGAGGGCATTTGATTTGGTGGAACACATAATCCTCCTAAAAAAGCTTGTGCTACAAAATCTGTCCAACAGCCCTGAAATGGATGAAATCCTACTGTTGGCTAGAAAACAAAGTATGTTTAAGGAATGAAACATCAGAGGCGGCGGAAGTACAGGCTGGTGTACATGTACCACAGGGATCAATACTGGGCACTTTACTTTTTATTATTTATGTAAATGATCTTGTTGAAAAAGAAGTACATGTAACCTCTTCCTCCATTGAACTTTTGGCTGATTATGCCGCAATCACATCCGCCAGTAAAACACTCGATATTGTTGAGAATTTGTTAAATAATGATTTGGATGGGTTAAGTGGTGAACAGAGAACTGATTAATTATTCTTCTACTTAATAGGCGCCCTATTTAAAATGTAAATACTGATAAACTACTATGGATAGTGCTCCCACATGGGGACCATACTGTGAAACATTGTCAGAAAAACATTCATCTCTTATTGGACTTTTATTTAGAAATAGATATCTGTGAAAGCCAAATCCCTATTGTACACAGCATATATCCAGCCTCACATTAGCTATTGTTCCACAATTTGGGGGCATGCCCCTGAATGCTACCTAGAAAGAATTCATAGACTCCAAATACGAGCAGCCCTAATGATACTCCGTGTTGATCCTCTCAAACAACTAAATTGGATGACAATAAATGAAAGAATATTTCTACAAAAAGTACTTCTAGTTTAAAAGAGCGAGTGAATAGAATTTAACGTCGCTTTCAACATTATTTCAGCTATATCACGACGAACCAACTAGGCACCACCCAGCCCAGTTGTGTTTCTGCTACTTCAAAGAAGAAATCTTTGAAGCAGCATGGAACCAGACACCTTCCATCCACCCTATAAAACACTGAGGACAGCGTACAAGACCGACAGGATGCTTACATGGTGCAATGAAGACAAGTGATATCACAGTGCAAGACATCACACCTGTTGCTTCTCGGCAAAATGCATTGAAGCAACACGAACCTGAACCCACCCAACCACCCGCTAGTTTTCAAGAGCTTCAATTCTGACCAGATCTCTGTTTCAAAATTCCTCTTAATCATCTGATGTTACAAACCGAACCTTACGATCAACCTGTACTGAAAATCTATACATACCACAATGCTGAACTGAGTAGGCCTACTTTAAAGGTCAACCCAAACGCTCAGAGGTCAAAAAAAATAGTCCTTTCGATTCTGAAAATAATGATATTTTTTTCATAATTTTGTGAAGTCTGGTTGGCGAGATATTGCCGTTTGAAAGGTGAAAATCGCTCTCCTGTCAATTCCAGCTGTGACGTCACGGAGGGAAGCCGTCTTGTATTCTCTATGTTAAAGCCGTATACCACAGTCGTAAGTAGCTGCTGATTTCTGGAGATTTTCGGAGTATCGGGGCATCATTTGTTAAATATGCCGCGACGTTGTGTAGTGGAAGGTTGCAGTTTTACTACAGATGACGATGTTAGTATTCATTTGTGGCCTAAAGACGAGAAAATCGCTGCAAATTGGACGAAATTTGTACGCAACACGAGAGTGTGGAAAGAGGGCCCGAGCCAGTACTCGTATAATTTTCTCGGCACATTTTGACAGAAATTAGACATCATTCGAGGACATCTACAGCGTAGCAGTTGAAATCGGGTACAAACCAAAACTAAAGAGAACAGCTATTCCAACTATCAAACCTAAGAACAATCAGAATGTGACGGCAAAAGAAATCGGACAAGGAGAATCTATCACGGACATCGGCTGAACGAACCTAGCCTGCAAGCGAGGCCTCGGGCAGGGAGACGGCTGTACATGCCCTGCTCGCTCTCGCGTGGCATTTGTTGCTTGAGCACCTACAGGTTAGACTGGATGAGTCTCTATTTCATATATAATACTATTTAATAATAAAATGATCTTTCATAAATATATATACGTTTGATAAGTAAATAAATAAAAAACACCAGTTGGAGTGAATGGCTGTAGATACAGAGGTGATAATAATACTTTCATAATCCCTTGACATTTGAGATTGTGGGAATATCATAAGATTTCAATTTAATTGAGGTAATTTGTCGAAAATTGAGCAAATGTGAATGCCGATCCACTCACCACGGCTTACTTTTCGCCATGAATGTCCGAAGTTTTTTTTATCAAACTATATAATTCTGAAATTGGTATTTCATGGGGATTATGAGAAAACAAACAAAATTCAAATCGGACGTATATCACAAGGGCGTAGACAAGGGGGGGGCTTGGGGGGGCTATATTGACGTCCGTCAAAAAAAAAGAACAAAAAGAAAAAAAAAAACAAAGGGAGAAAAAAAGCAAGAAAGAAACAAAAAGGAAACCTAGCAGAGAAGTAAATGTTTAGCTTGTCACATATCTTTATCAATTGTTGCATATTACAGGGGAAGTAAAATCAACAATGCTTACCAGAAGGACTAGAATAATTGCAATCGGTCAGAGAGCAACGCAAAAGTTTGGCGATATCGGACTTGAAGATCCCGTGTAATTTTCGCCCAGAAACGAATAATGTGCACCAATTCAATCAAATATCGCCCATTTGGACGAAAAAGGTCAACACGTTGGCTGAACAGATTTTTTCAGAACTTTTTCACCATAAACTTTTTTTTAATTGAGATCCCAGTCATTTCTTCCGTACTTAATTATTCACAAACGAGAGATACGAACTCTCAATACAGAGAAACCCTAGAAATACAGGTAAAAAATCTAACCCAGACACAAACTGGTGTAAATATGATGAATATGGATATTTTTCGCTACTATTCCGAGAAAGGACCCCTAAGTTTACACTTTTGATAAGTTTGGCAACTTCAGCACGACCACAAGAACTCATGCGGTCAACCACGCATCAAAACACCGCCCCTGCCATGTAGGCAAAATAGTATTATCTAAAAAATAACTTGAATTAATATAGTGCGAACCCCGGATTGAATGATCATTTCACCTTGTATATCGGTGTAGGGATCGCCACTGTAAAAGATTTTCGCAAAACAAAAAGTTCAACTTTTATCGCTCAAATGCTCCCAGTGAGCGCCAATTTACCATCAATTTTCAAAAAAAAGTCTACGCTGCGAGGGGGGATACCCCTCTCAGACTCTCCCCCTAAGCCCACCCCCAAAACTTCACAACTTGTCTACGCCCTTGTATCAGTAGAGTTATCAACAGTTTACTGTCCATACTGCCGAATCCCGGAGTTTATCCCTTCGAAAAGGCTTCCTCGGTCAGTAACAACAATAACAACACGGATGTGCTCGTTGTTTACATCACAGAATCGTTCTACATTCAATACAGTTTGAAATATATGGACATTTGGTCTTATAGATGACGATAATAAGGTTTCCAGTCAAGTTGCATACCAATCTGTATTCAACAAACGATCTCTCCGAATCCTGTCGTCGAGTTCCACGTTGTCCGAGTGGTTGTCACTGTCCGAATCTGAGCCGTACGGCTCGAATTGATAGGGCTGAATTCCGCCGTTGGTCTGCAAACAACAGTTAATTTGCCAGTCATCATCCTCCTCTGTCTATTTCATCTTCTTGGCGAAAAATATTTCCATCTAAGCAGCTGATATCGCTCGAATCGACATCTGAACCGGAGCTCTGACTGCACTCGCTTTCCATGTTATCCCCTGTTTTTTCTCGGGCAACTTCCCTGCGTGACGTCATCAATCCAGCTGTTAAAGTGTGAAAAAGCCCACTTTGCTCCCATATTACGTGTGTTTCTGATCAGATTAGAATTTTTTCAATATTTTTTTTCATACAAAGTGAAGTATGAACTATGATTTAAGGATTCTTAGACCAAAAAAAATCCGTTTGGGTTGACCTTTAAGAGAAGTTTCAAGCTATTCAGGAGTATTTCTCTGGAATAGTCTTCCGCACAATATATGTAAAGCGGAGTCTGTAGTTCTTTCAAGAAACATGTACATAATTTTGTAAATACCAGAGCCTAATGTGCTAGCTTACTGTGCCACAAATTGCATGTTTTACTGTTTTGTATCTGTAGTTCTTTCATTACGAATTCTAAGTATGTGGGTTATATGTTTGATAATATAAAATTTTTGTGTTTATCTAGAGGGCCTCGAGGAAGAAGTCT